>VTPC01001418.1:38157-120680 GCA_011009095.1 Ignelater luminosus | reverse complement strand
ACTACTTCCAATTCATGACCATCTGGTTCACAAGCTTTTCGAATTGGCTTACTTAGCTTAATATGAGGTTTTAATTCACTAGTACTGATACAAGTAATTTCAGATCCTGTATCTACTAAAAATTCTAAGTTTTTATTTAATTCTGCCACTTCTATATCTACTTTAAATTGAGAATTATTCTGAAAACCTATTCTATTTACAATTAAATCACTAGCTTGTTCTTCTACAACCTATGTAACAAAGTTGACTTTACTTTTACAGACTTTCTCAAAATGCCCTAATCTTTTACAATTATGACAAACAGCATTCTTAGCTTTACATTGACTTTTGGGATGTCTGTAAAAATATCCACAATACTCACAGTTCTTTTGATTGTGGTGAACCTGACTTTGGTCGACCTGGTTCGTGCTTCTCAGACGACCTCTGTGTGACTTTTGTTTGTCTTCTTCCTTCGGTTTGTACACTGTTGATTTCTTTTGAACTTCTTATCTGCCGGGACTCTTTGTTTTGCATTTCCCCTTGCCTGCACATTTGCACAGCTTGTTGCAGTGTTAGTTCACTTTTTATTTGCATTTGTTCATTTAGTCTTGCATCTGCCATTCCAATTACTATACGATCCCGTATCAGTTCTTCTTTTATTTGTCCTGGTTTCATTTGTCCGTATGTACATGATTCTGCCAATTTATGAAGGGCTGTAATGAAACTTTCTGCGGTTTTACCAGGTTGCTGAATTCGAGCTTTAAATTTGTATCTTTCAAATACAACATTTACTCTCGGTTTAAAATGTTTATCGAAAGCAGCTACTAACTTTTCATACGACCATTTTACATTTTCTCCGTTCTCTTCGGTTTGTTTGAAGGTCAAGAAAATGTCATCCGCCTTTTCTCCCATCAAATACAACATTAAGTCAATTTTATCTTCGTCGGACTTCTTCGTTTGTTGACTTAGCTTCAAATACCTTTCGAATCTTAGTTTTCATTTAAACCATGCATTCGGATCCTGGAAATCTAATTTTTCCGGTGCTTTAAGGTTATTCAACACAACTGCTTCTGATGCTTCCGCCATGTTTCTTCTTTTTTTTTTCGTACTCGTTTCTTTTTCGTTTGTTGATTTACATTTACCGGTATTTCGTTTATTTTAATGTAGTTTTACCGCTGCCACCATGTTTGGGGAGGCTTCTTAATTATAAGAATAGTTTATTTTATAGCATTTATTATCTTACAACAACAATCTTTCATACAGCCTACAGCATACAACTCTATCGGACATCTTGCGAGCGGCGAGAGGGCAAGTGCTGTCACATTACCATGTTGCCAGCTCTCACTACAGTTATCTAATCTGCCCGCATAATAATTCTGTCCTTGACAAGTTCGCCACAAGCTCACAAGGCAGCGAACACGTGGCGAACTCTCAGTCTGGTGTAGACGGCAAAGGTGTTCCTTGTATAAAATATTTAAGATTATGAAGTAGAATGATGAAAGTATTATTGTGTTAATTGTTAATTATTCTTGTTAGTCGTTAATGATTTAATAACTACATAAGCAGCAGCCGCAAGATGATGACCATCTTCATCATAATAATGCAGCATCTTTCTTTACGAACGAATGTGACTGACTAAATATTAAACGAGAAATGGAACAATTTGTTTTTACTATAGATGTGAACATGTGACTGTTCGAAAGTTAAATGCAAACTTGATCGTAAACATAATACGTAGCTACACGCATTAGCAACGTGTTCACTGCTAGATTAACCAGACAATGCCATTGGCTACGGCTATCAACAATAAAATGCCGCACATTTCTAGCACAGTCTGTACCGTCCTCTTTCGTATGGCATACTTGCGAATTGGCCCACTACGTAACAGCTCAAGACAAAGCAACGTCGCTTTAGCAGTGTCAACATTATTAATACGATATATTTGATTCTGATGTATGTTTGTCTTTAAAATTGTTAACTACCTTCTAGAAATGCTTATTTTTACCAATATTGTTTCTGTCATGTTTAATATTTGCATGAATTCGTAACCTACTGTAATGCCATTTGAAAACTTTACGTTATCTTAATAATTTTGTGAATATACTTAGTTATTTTTGTTTAGCAAATTTCTAGTTGAACGTGTTCTTCAATTTATTCTGCACATTATTTATGTAAACACACATGTGGCTCTCTACAGAAATTCGTGGGATCGTGTCGACTAGGCGTTGTTTCAGGCCGAGTTTGTTTTATTCACCTTACATGAGAGCGTGTTGTGTTTATATACGGTCCCTGTGTGGTCCCGTCTTTTACTTTAGTCATCTCGGCTAAGAGTGGGCAAAGAGCGTTCCGTTATACAGACAGGGATGTTTGTTGCGCTATCCTTATTCCTTCTATATTTAGTACGGTTGCGCTTAGAGAGGCGTGGCTTTGGGTCTTAGCCGGCTTGATCACTCATAGATCGAGTTAAGATTCCTCCTGGAATGCTTTAAAGGGTCGTCGCTAAAACTATTCCGCCGCAAAATCATATCGTTGTGTTGGAAATGTTTCTTTTTGGGCTATTTACGATTGCCTAATAGGATATATAGATTTCAAAAATTTTGCTAGTCTGTATTTCGTAGGTTAAACCACAAGTGCGTCCAAACACATTTGGCGTTTGTGTGTGCAACATTACCCTTATTTCAATTCTAAAGACCTAGTAAAAATCGATGATACTCGGGAGCATCGAACCTTTTGTGGGCGGAAAGTAATTCCATCTTACTTCTGTTTGGTAGTAGTGAACACCTGTAGAAGTTTATGAAGCTGTGTGTCGAGGTGCGTACCGGCGTTTTTGTGCTTTAACAGGTTTGCCTATACCAGTGAAGCATTTCTTACTGTAGTTTTGTGTATGAAAATTGACCATCTGCTTGCGATTTGTTATTAAAAAGTCAGAGAGCAAAACTTTGTAATTTTGTAATTATAACTTTGCTTCTCATTCAACCGAATCTCTTATCTTTAATGCTGTATACGTGTGCTCTGATAATATTGTACAGGTATTGTGAACCAGCTATTTGGATCGGTGCATGGAGTGCTCAAGGAGTAGTTTTCTTTTGTTTTATAAGCAAAATTGTAGATTCATCACTACGGCCTGGAATGATCGATGACCTTCGGCTACTTTGTGTAAGTTTGCAGTGTAAGCTAGTTAAGCAAACCTCTGCGAATTGTTTAAGCAAAAACATTAAGATTTTAAGATATTTACTAGTCTTTAGGTAAATTTAAAGAGAGTTCAGGGTAGAAACTGTTCATTAGTGTGTCCCAAAAAATTTTTTTTTGGATTTCCTTAACACAAGACCTCTTAAAATTTGGGTCATTTATCGTAGATTATCAAAATAATTTTCAAAATAAAATAAAACTACATCTTCAGGGTTCTATCGATTTTCAAAGTTTTGAAAAACTGTCATTTTTATGGAGATATTTAATTTCGGCTCCTGAACTAAATATAAAAAAATATTTACTTTTTGTTCTATTTAGGTGTAATACACACACGACGTTTTGATTCGCATGCAACAACACGTTACCAGCGACTTCGAATTTGTTAGGTTTCAACCTGCAAATTCCCTCAAGTTTCGACTTGTTTCGAGAAGTGTCTTGACTTAACTCGCGAGTGTTTCCTTCGTAGTTAAAGTAATTTTTATGCTATAAAAGTGCAGTTGCGTTTGTTACGGTATTAAATAAGCGAATTTTGTGATATTTAAATAATGAGTTCGAGGCGTAGTGAGACTACTTGTGCTATATTGGGACCATACAAAAAACTTGACGATCGGCAGCTATAAGGTTAGTTATAAGGGACGTCATTAAATTTATTTTATTTGTCAAGAACGACCTGAAATTGAAGTATAATGGAAAGAATCCACCCACTTCAGATATATATGCAATTGTTTTTGAAAAGATCAACGATATTTGGACCAAAGCTTCGATTCCAATCGTAACTAAGAAACGAGTTATTCAATTACTGACATCCTATTTCGAAAAGTACCTCAATTTGAAAAAATACCCCAAAAGCAAACGGAATGCTAGTTTTGAAAACAAACTAAAGTGTTTTTTAGATTCATCGGAGAAGCTTTTCGACGTTGCTGCTTGTAAAGGCACTTCATTTGAATCATGTTTGTGTTTAAAACCTAAGAAAGTTTCCATCAATGAGAGAAGTTTTTTGTTGGATCAAAGGCATTATAGGAAAATGGTTATCAGCGGCGTTGACAAGAAAGAAACGGCTAGATTAATAAAACGACATCAGAGACAAACTGAAGAGTCAATAAGGGCAGCAAAAAAGTCGTGTTTTACTCAAGAAACCGATTGTGTCTCAGCAAATTATCATGAAGATTCGGTGCGTGAGTCTTCCCCAGAAACTTATCCGACAAGAGAGGCATCCCCGACAAACACGCCCTCGGTAGAGACACCATCCACTTCAACGGCGAATCGAAATACATTGCCGTTACCAACAGTTGCTAAGGTCTGTGATAGATACGGTTTATCGGCGCGATCTGCTGTTGCTGTTGCTTCTGCGGTTTTGGCTGACGTCGGCTTGGTTGCTGCCGAAGATGTAACTTTGGTTATTGATAAAAACGAGATCCACAGAGCTGTATCTAAAGCACGTACAGAAGCTTCAAAAGATATTGAAGGCATTGTTATAAAAAGCATTTACTTTGATGGGCGAAAGACAAGACTCTGATAAATGAGAAAATAGGGGATCGTTACCATCGCAAAGAAGTTTTAGCAGAACCAGGATCAGTTTATTTGGGACACACAACGCCAAGTCGTGGCACTGCAAATGGAATTCTTACTTCGATCACAGCTTTACTAGAAGGTCAAGGATGAAATTTAGATGACGTGATTTGCGTTGGATGTGATGGAACAGCAACTAACACCGGTTGGAAGGGTGGCGTGATTCAATATTTAGAGTCCATTACAATGGTGTGTTTGTTTGCTTCATGCCAATGAGTTACCCCTTCGTCATTTATTCTTGACCTGAGATGGTTCCACTTCGGGTCCTAGAGAATATTCTGGACGTATTGGAAAACAATTAGCTGGTTGCGAAAATAAAACCACGGTGTCTTTTTGTGCTGTGGCTGGTAATTTGCCTGACTTGCCAAAAAATGTGGTCGATGAAGTAAGTACGGATCAAAAATATCTTTATGAGATATGTCAAGCTGTATCAACTGGTTCCTCTTCTCCTGAGCTGGCAAATCGTCAACCTGGAAAAATGGTACACTCGAGATGGCTTACTTCTGCTAATCGTTTACTCAGACTTTACGTAAGTACTTTTAATCTATCAGAAAACTTGCAATTGCTTGTCAACTATGTGATTAAAGTATACGCCCCGATTTGGTTCCTCATCAAGCAAAATACATCTCTTAAGGACAGACCCAAACATATTTTTCAACTAATTATGTACTCTCGATTTTTACCAAAAAATCTGAGGTCTGTTATGGATTCCGTTATCGAAAGAAATGCTTTTTTTGCACACCCAGAAAACCTACTTGTCAGTATGTTGTTTGATGATAAAGATCACATTCGGGAGCTGGCATTGCGAAGAATAATTAAAGCTAGAGAACTGAAAGTAGCACAAAACGCAGGATATTTAAACCTTCAAAAATTAACTTCTCTGCTAGAGATAACACCGAGATATTGTGTGGCATGAGTGTCAGGTTACACCACTACCGGTTCTTCGACACATTTCTAATGAAGACCTTCAAGTCATGGCAAAAGATAAGAGCTTGGAAATTGTTGACTATCCTTGTCACACACAATCTGTGGAAAGATGTATTAAATTGGTAACAGAGGCCTCACAAAGTGTAACTGACGCTACTTCTAGAGATGGCTTTATCAGAACCAAGTTGCAATCTCGAGCAGAAATGCCAAATTTTGAACACAAAAATAAGTTTAAATTCTAAGTCTTGTAATTCATTATAAAGCTCTAGTTTGTTTATTTTGTTTTCTTGTGCTTTGTCTCATTCATTTTAATAATAAAATACCTTTTAAACTTGATTTTTGTATTATTTTAAGCATACGGTAAAAATGTAAAATTTACAAAACTTCAAAGTGCGGTAGAGCCTTCAAGATGACACGCAATTCCAGTTTTTTAATTTGTTTCGTAATCTGTGTAAAATTACGCAAATTTTGATACCTCTTGCGATAGTGTAGGCCAAAAAAAAATTTTCTCATACAAGGACGGGACACCCTACTGTTCATTGCTATCGGGGTGTTCTTTCTCAGTTCTCTAATGTTTTGAGGTGCTCCGAGCACGACCTTTGATCTGAACGGGCATTAAGGGCACTTTTTCTGGTTTTGCCCGTGACACTATTATTTCTATAATTTAGAAGATTTGTCTGTCGCTTTGTAATTTAATTATTGGTGGCAACCGCTCTTAACAATCTTTACAGAAACCGAGGTTTAGATACGTCTTTATAGATAATTATATAATCCAGGAAAAAAGTATTCGTTCCGGAGAATAAAAAAGTTGAATTTGTAACTTACAAATTTTATTAAAAATGGGTCGAGACTTTTTGGATCTATTTCATGGCAACTTCCTATGTAATACTCTGATTGAAAAGAAAAAAATCTTCTGATTTGCATCTGTCTAATAACATTTCTTTCAAACTTCCGTTTATATCGTAGTTTCTAGTATACCAAAACATTTGCACGCTATTTTGTCTGTGTACTGATTTAAATTGAAGGCTTTCAAAATCCCCCAACATCTTGTGTGTTTTGTAATTTAACTCTTACAATATCATAAAGTTTCTTTGCGTGCATCATCATAGTCTTCAATATGAAAGCTTTTTTTTTACTTCTAAAGCGACGTTTTACAAGATTGCACATTATCACAAATACATCTGAACCATGCCAATGACTAACTTAAAAATGTGAATTACCAAGCCTGCTTTGGAATCTCTCCTTGGTTCTCCAACCCTCTTAAAGGAATTTAGAAGAGTAGTCTTCAAAGAAAATAAGTTCATTTATTGAAAGAAACTAGCTAGAAATGGTCTTCATTGGCATAGAAGGAAGCTGCAACTGAAGAAGCCGAATTTTCATAATTAATCTACATAATAATATTATTGTCTGCGAAACGCAATATAAAACATCCTCTTGCAACATAGAATACCTGATGGACTGATATAATTTGAAACCATTCTTTCAGAAACTCTTTCAAGTTTTAGTAATTATTGTTCAGGGTCAAAATCTTAAGCTCATTTTACAAGATCTTCTTGTCTTCTTCTTTTAAATGAGAGACTGACTTTACATTAGAAATTAAGAGAAAGATTAAAGGATTTGATTCTAATTTTATTCCTAACAAGATGGAAATTGATTGTAATTTATCTCAAACAAAATTTCCATTAGGTAGAAATGATACTACATAATTATGGTTATTACTACATTTTTATTACAAATACTGATTAACAATATAAAAATACTAATAGAATCATTTCTCTGATAAACATTTATATTACTTATTTTCAAAACGTTTCTATGAAAATAAATATTTTCATATCTGATAATAAAAGTGTCATAACTAAAACAATTTATTGAAATATTTTTTACCATACTTGGCATTTTTGCTTGGGAATCATTTTCGATCCAGCAGGACAATTAAAATCCTCAACAAAATAGTGTATGTTACCAAATGGTACGTTGACCCTATAACGAGAAGGTGAATGGTCATCTAATAAAATATCATTTGAAAGAGACTCCTTGCGCTCTTTTGAACACCAACAATTAGCTGTCGCCAGCCAAAATAATTGCTTGGCTGTGTAATTTAAACCGGGCAGTGTTGGCTCGGGACCATTACGTTCAACCCAACTGTTATATGCAAGATAGGCTTCCTTTATACCACCGTTATCAGCAATGTTTTCACCTTGGGTAATTTTTCCATTTAGCTAAAGAAGTTAAAAGCGTCTTTGTGAGTCAAGCAAGATTACCTTTATGTACTTACATGGAGTCCAACTTCCGGTACAATATAATCTCCGTATTGTTTAACAAAGCATTTTGCTTTTTCTGCGTATGCTACGTTTGTCTTTTCTGCCCACCAGTTTTCCAGATCACCCATTTTATTATATTTTTTGCCCTGATCGTCAAAACCGTGAGTTATTTCATGTCCAATTATATAGCCTATAGAACCGTAATTCATGTAGTGTGGCCGGTCCTTGTCGTAGAAAACGCCTTGTAGAATACCAGCAGGAAGTTCTGTAGTTTAAAAAGAGCAAGATATAAACGTAGCTAGTAATTCTAAAATGATACAGCGAATAAGTGTCTCTTATTGGAAATGGGGAAACCAAAACTATTTCCAGTTTGGTAACTTAAAAAATGATGAATGGACTCAAGAAGAAAAAAGCTTAAGTACTTACGTATGCTATTTTCCTGGGCCACATATCCTGCATTAATATCTGTAGTAGTTGTTCTTGATCTCCAGTCTGTTTTATTAAGTGGATCATTAATTTCTCTAAGTACGCTATCTATATGAAATAGATTTATCTTACTAACAACTTCGTAATAGTTATTAGTCGTAAAGTTTAACTAAAACAATAACAGTTTTAGATTGTTTTACTACATCAATATAGTAATACTTAGCTACTTTTGCATAATATCTTTCTAATGTTCTATCATCTAAAAATTCGACAGGATAACCAATATGAATTGTTATTGATAAAGCTTTGTCGATAGCTATTTTCCGAGTATCATCATCCATCCAGTCCAATTTTTCAATAATTTTGACAAGTTCATTTCTAACATCAAAAACCATTTCGCTTACTGCGGCCTTGGATTCTTCATGAAAATGTTTACGTACATACAAAGCACTTGCAGCTATCGGTAAGCTGTAAATTAAACACTTGTTGAGTTTTTCTTTAAGATATTAACGCTTAACTACAACATACTGCTGAGAAACCTTATCTATACATTCACTCCATCTTGGTGGTTTTTGCGAAACTCCAGAGTACACAGCTCTAAACTGTTGTTCTCGGTCTCTTATATGATCTGGTAAGTAATCTATCAAAGAGCGAACTGTTTGGAAAAACGCGTAGTTGGCTTGTTCTCTGAAAGCAGATAAAGTCCATGCACTTTTTCTTACGCAAAATGAAAGTTAATATGTATATAACTACCTCTTGGAACTTTGAAATAATAATCTTTCCAGACGAGCCAGATAATCAGGTGCCATTACAATAATAACTTCTGTGGGAAGAATTTTTACATTTGAGCTACTTATCACATTGTTAATCAATTCTAGCCATGGAATGCTTCGGTATCTGTTTTGCATTTCTGCTATAGTCATTGGATTGTAAAGTGTATCTACATTATGACGTTCTTCATCGGAGAGAGTTATCTAAAAAAAAAGACTAACAATGAAACAAGTATAAGAATAGATTTTGCACAATCCCAACCTTAGCTATTTCACTCTTAAAGTTTATCATGTTTCTGACTTCAAATGTTGCAAATGCCCTATCAGCACCGAAAAGTTCGGCCAAATCAACCATATACTCATAATAAAAATTTACTAATTGATCTTCAAATCCTCTCATCAAGTTGTCTCTTGATCCATCCAGTTGTGGTTGATCTAACTATAACATAATTTTTAGCATTTTATCTTGCACATACAAAAACATTTCATTACAGTTATCCTTCGCAAAGATGAATTTTTTGCATCATGTGTAAAACCGAAATCGATAAAATTATCTACGCTAAGTCCATGTCTTCTAAATGCATACGTAGATGTTTTCCAATCAAAACTGTTTTCATCCCAATTTGGTCCTTCTAATACTGGCCATCCACCTACTTGCTTTAAAATCTTCTTAATTGTATTTAACCCTTCGTCTTCAAGAGCAGTGGTATTCATGCAAATGTTATAAAACTTCTTTACTAAAACAAACGGTTTAGATTCCCCTCGTTTAATGGGCTCTTCTAATATAGCTTTAAGTTGTTTTTTTACTACATCTGCTAATACTTTAAAATTATTTATTTCTGTGTGGTCTTCTGGAATGAACGCATCTTTGATATATCGACCGCATGCAAACTGATAAAAATCATCACAAGGATTAACAGATTCGTCCATATTTTGTATCACAGTTGAAGCTGCCTTAACACATCCAGGCGTTAAACATACAGAATCTTTGTCTTCTTTGCTTCTAAAACAACAAAAAAGATTACAGTTTTAAGTCACTAAACTTACTACATAGCATTGTGTTCAATTTACTGCCTAAAATAATATAAAATCTAAATCAGATTTATTTTTATTTTGTGCTTTATAAAGTCGTTTTCTTTAATAATAATTGAAAAGCGCTAGAAGCAATTATAATCGAACCGAACATTTAAGAACGTCATATAACTTCTAATGGTACAAGCTACTGTATTCTAAAATGGGAATTTCCACGATTGGATAAATGTCTAAGTCTACCAAGAATTTATATGATTACAGAGATTTGTCTGTAACGATAATTTTCTAATTGACTGTAATGCGCCTCTATTAAATACACAGATACAGGATGATCGTGAAAATGTAGCATAGGACTTCGAATAAAGGATGCCTTAAATAGTAGTTTTATAGATTGAGATAATACCAAGTTTGATATTAAAATAAATTTAGAATCTAAAACTGCGATAAACGAAGAGAACAAAGTAGAAACTAACTAACTAACTGCACAAAAGACTATCAGCATAAAATACATGCGCTCCAAACAAAGGGAATTTAATATTTAGAGAGTTTTATTCGTCGATGTACCTGATACACCTTCTGTTACTGTAAATTACGCTTCTGTAGCTGCTAGTAAAAAGAATTTTCAAAGGTGGAAAACGCCACAGCTTTGAATGATGGGTCTAATATGCAAGTTAACTTATCGCAGCAGTACAATGAGACACACGTCGAGCTCCAGCAGTCGTAGGAGACAGACGTGCTCCTAAGCGCTCCTTAGTTTTCGACAACGATCAGTCATCTTCGTCACGGTATCCCCTCCCTACACGCAATATTCCTCCACCGTCGCAAGCATCGCAGCCAGCGAAGAAGTCCCCGGACCCTCGACTTCACATCCGACGCCGAAACCAACAGTTCCCGCTGCAGCCGAGAAAATAATCTCCAGGCGCCAGAAGCAGCGTGCAAAGAAAAAGGCGGCGAGGGAGCGCACTCTCGTTGCCATCGCCACACGCCTAGGGATCACCAAGGATGCGCCCATCACCGCCGGCGATGTTCCGGTTGGCGCGGACGCCGCTGCCCCCGGGCAGTCACACTCCGCGTCAACTGAACGCAACATCACGCCGCTGCCCGCATCACCAGATCCGACCGCTACCTACTCGGAAGTTTTGCAACGACCAAGTAGCGCGATGTCCTGCGCCTCCGCCATCTCCCAAACGCCAACGGAAGACCCGGAATCCGACAGCGAAGAAGGCTTCACCACCGTCGACAGTCGCAGCAAGAGAAGACGCTGTGACTCCCCTGCAGCCCAACCGCTTCCGGCCTCGACGGCGAACCGCTTCTCCGCGCTAGGCGCGGAAGGCGACGCCGTACCCCGAGGAGGCCCCGTCGAGCGTCTCCCGCGGGTGCCCCGCATCATTCTTCATTCGAAGGATAATTGGGTCGGCACCTCAAAGGAACTCGCACGGCAGGCAAAAAACCTCCGCGACGGAATAATAGTTAAGCCGCAGACGGAGCGGGATTATAGGGGAATCAAAGACTACTTCGACGAGCTGAGGATTTCCTATCACGCTTTCCAATTAACGTCAGAAAAGCCGCTCAAGGTCATACTCCGGGGGGTCCCGGAACCAATTCCAATCGACGAAGTGCAGGAGGCCCTCTGTAGTGGAGGCCTTCCTGTGACTTCAGTCCATCGTATGCGACGCGGCCCAGAGCGCATCCCGCTGCCCCTTGTCTTCGTCTTGCTAGACAGGCACGCCCCGGGGGCAAAGGACGTTTTTCAAGTCAAGGACCTGCTGGGCCTACGGGTAACAGTGGAGTCGCCCAGGGGCACACCACATAGACACATGCGGCAAGACGCGTGCGACACCGGCCACCTGCGCAAACTGCGGTGGACCGCACCCCGCAAATTACAGAGGGTGCACAAAACACCCCCGACAAGAAGAAGCGAGCCCACCATCCGACCAGGCACCCACCAGCAGTGCCTCAAACCGAGGTCGTCAACCACCGCGACCACCCACACCTCAGCCAAGGGTTTCCAACAGCCCCGCTCCTCGTGAGGCCACAAATCCAGCGCCGCCAGTCAAGGTCACCGGCATCCCAAGCTGGCTGGCCCTCCTAGGCCGCCTGGATCTCACTACTCTGATCCAAGCGTTGAAGAACTTCGGCCAGAAACTCTGCGAGTTCAAGGTTCAGTACAATGAACTGGTTAGAATGCTAGGGTTTGCATGTCTTGTTAACTTACCATTCTGGGGGGTTAATTTAATACGTAGTTATGTTGGAAGTGAGTATTTGCCTATGGGGCAGTGCTGCCCACCAGTAGCGGAACACGCGTAAACAGTATTACTGCGGTTACGCCGTTCTCAAGACTTGAGGCTTGATTTGAACATAAACCAGTTTGTGTTGATGCTGTACAGCGTCGGTAAGGACAAGTTGGTGCTGAACTTTAAATCGTACATGGATATTTGTCATCAGATTGCTGCGAATGCAATAAATTTTTACTCTCTGTTGCAGGTCTTAAGTGCCGAAAAGCTTATTTACTTACCCTTCTAGGTGAATTCTGTCGCGTAGTTTAATAGTAAATATATTTTCTTGTCGTTTAGGGTGATTGGGCGACGGAGTGACCACTTTCAGAATCCCTTAGTCTCCAGTTCCTTACATTAAGGGTGATCTTTGTGTCTGTGTTTTTTCCATGTGGGTAATGTCAACTCCAGAGACCTTCGGAAATAAAGCGGAGTACCGAGTAAACAAGTGTTTCTGGGCTCACTCGTGGGGGCTGCTGCTTGGTGTCCTTAAGGGTTAGATCCATCTTTTCTTTTTCCGGGTCTAACTCAGACGTGTATCTGCCATAAATGTTCTCCGTTTCCCCTTCTGTGTTGTACGCAATTTCCTCCTCTTCAGATTTTATTTCGTATTTTCTTAATACTTCGGTGTTATGACAATACATCTAGAGAATGTTTATTCGACGGGTATTGCAACTTCAATTTGTCTTTATTTTTTTATGTGTTGTGATTTTTGTAATCGGGGTCGTTCGTGGACCCGCGTGGTTAGACATCCCACGTTAAAAAGTTGGTTCCTTGCACCCTAAGGACAACCTAGTATCCTCCTTTTTGTGTAAGTGAAGTTGCACTGCTTTGCTGGTTTACGGAAGCTTCTTGTTTTTCGGCTGACTTTGTTTTGTGGAGGCCTGCCCCTCCCCCGAAATTATCTAAGGCTGTTCTGTCTTTTGTGTACTCACTAGTGAGGTGGGTTTCTGATAGAATGGGGTTGGGAAATTTCAGGGATCTGGCCCTTCCTCCTTAAGGAAAAGGGGTGGATGGGTTTATCGAGGCAGCTGGTGGTCAGTATTTATATGGCTAGAGCCTGGGGATTGTCACTGCTACGGGTTGTGTCATTTCCTTGCGGACTTAACGGACGACGGCGCGATCGCCATCATGCAGTAGCCAAGACCCGTATTGAGTGAGCTATTCTTTTGCTACATCCATAGTGAATCCTCTCCTGGCTATCTCTGAAAGAAATAGTTAAGGGATGTTCTCCCTTAGCGATTTGAAACGCAATTTGCTATTTAAGGCTTGCTGTAGGTCTTTATAAATTTTTTTCCATCGGTAAATTTTTCCTCATTATATTCTTAGATGCTCTCTGGTTGAACTAATTACTTACATCCTTGTGCTTCCATTATGTTTTTAACCTGTCTTAGTTGCGTGTGAACTTCAGGTCATTTACCTTATGTGTTTACTTATATTTCGAATAACCAGTGACACTTCTACTGTACCGGGTAGGGCTCCGGTGTTTCGCTCCTTAGAATTCTAGTTTGTTAGGTCTTTGGTCTTGAGCGATGGCTCTTAAATTTTTAGCCCTTGAGGTTGCTTGAGTGAGGATAGTTACTCTATACTCGGAGAGATTTTAATCCTAGCGTATTACAGTAAGGACGTAGAGTTCCCTGTAGACAGGAGTGCAGCGCTAGGCTGGATTTAGAAATTTCTGATGAAACTGTTCTGTTCACCAGGTGGTTAGGACCGTCAGACTTACAAATCTTTTCGTTAGGATCGAATCTTGACGGTTTTTTTGTGGTACGTGTATATGATTTTGAGGGTATGTACGTGCAGGTTAAGTTTGTGATTACCTAGTAGGCTACCCAGGTTTGCTGGCGGGGTTGGACGCGTGAACGTCTAGAAGAGGTTGATCTTTTCATCTACTAAAGGAAGGTCGTGGCCGACTTGGATTCTTTTTTTTGTATTTTTTGGAACTAAATAGGATATATGTAACGGTTGCTGAGACCGTTTCATCTAATTATTATCACCGGAGGTCATATCTTGCTTGCGGTGAACCGGTCGGAGCTCTCGCTCCGCCAGGGAATCGTACAACGTTTGTTCAGTGCGAGAGTGCCGCACTTACCAGCCTATCTTGAAATTTAATTTTTGTGTGTCGAACCTCGGCATGTTTGGGGCTACGTTGGTTTTGATTCTGTAAGGGTGTCTTACTTCACCTAGTTTATTGTCATATAGCTCGTTCCAACTACTGAAGCCTCCTAGAAGGTAGCTAGCTTGTTTCGATTATTGGAAGTCTTTTTTTAATTAATTGGCGTTTGGAGTCTCTTACAGGGTGCTCATCACGAAGGGGTATTGTGAGATATTATGGCAGCCTAATTGGTCGGGCAACCCTGGCGTTCGTTCAGTGGAAAATTTAAGAAAATATTGAAACTTCGTAGAAGCTAAACCACAGAAATCTCAACGTTAAATATTTATTTAGTGCAGTTAGGGAAAATTAATTATCAGTTCTTAATAATTAATTAAGATTCCGGGTTTATTAGATCGCGACATAATCTCGTGAGGTTTTTTATTTTTTTTGTTACAATTTTTCTGGGATGACCGTCAGGGCTACCTGGGTGTTTAGGGTAAAGATATCAGACTTAAGAAGTAAGGCTTGATAGCGGTTTTTTGTGTTAAGTTCTTTTTTCACGCCCTTACACAGTTGTGGATGGATCAACGGGGATTTAATTGGTAAGAATAATTAATGAATTTCTTATAAACTGTTATCAATGTTTTTGACTTCTTAAGAAAGGAAATTTGGTTTTATCTGGTTAATTAAGTAATTTGCTAAGTCAATTTAGTAGTTTTTTTGTTAAAGTTAATTTTTCTAAATTCTGTGAACATTCAAAAATTTACACGAGGTTATCTGCCATTTCACTATCTTATGATAGAAGAGAATGTATAGTAAACATAACTAGTTGTTTTGAGATTTTGTGACAGAATTAATGTTTTAAAATGCCTTCGGTGAGACAACGTAGAAATTTTAACCGTATTTCCGACTTTGATAGAGGTCGAATTATCGGCATGAAAGAAGTTAGACTTTCTTTTCGTGAAATTGGTAGGAGGGTAAATCGGAACCACACTACAGTTGCAGAAATATGGTCTGCTTGGTCAGAAGAAGGCATTCAGCGACATCGTCCAGCTGGTAGATTTTTACGTAGCAGCAATGTTCTTGAAGATCGACTTCTTCGAAGAATGTCTACAGGACACCGCATTCAAACAACAAGGTCTATCGCTGTAGACTGGATGCGAGCGCTTCACCACCGCATGTCAATGACAACAGTCTACAGAAGAATCCCTTCTTTTGGACTGCGATCTTACCGTCCATTCCAACGGCTTCCTTTAACTGCCCATCAAAAATCTGCTAGGCTTACTTAGTGTCAAAAGCGATAGCATTGGATTCAGCAATGGAACGACATTGTCTTCAGTGTCTAATCAAGATTTTGTTTGTGGGCAAATGACGGCCGTAAGAGGATACGTCGACATCGAGGAGAAAGACGAAATCTAGAGTTTGCTGAAAGACGCCATACAGCTTTGTAATGGTTTGGGGTGGGATTTATTTTGGAAGATAACCTCTTGTGTTCATCTTAGGCACTATAAATGCTCATTGGTATATTCATAATGTCCTGAAACCGATGTTAGTACCATGCAGACGTTGGCAAACGGTATTTTCCAACAGGATAACGCACGTCCACACACTGCAGACATTACCAGAAGATACCTTCAGCAAGCTCAATTGAAAATGTTGCCCTGGCCTGCACGATCACCGGACTTATCGCCGATCGAACATTTTTGAGACATGATGAGCTGGCGACTAAGATTATCGCCAAGAGCTCCTAACCACTTAGACGAGCTGAGACACCAACTTGAGGTTATATGGAACGAGATACCCCAGGAGAACATAGACCACTTGATAGAAAGCATGGCACGACGAGTAAATGCTTGCATTACTGTTCATGGCGATGTTACACATTTTTGTTTTCGTTGTTGTTATTGTTTTCTTGTAATTGTTAATCTTTTTTATGAAAACCTAATCATTCTATACGCAATAATAAAAGATTATTTTAGCAAAGTTTCAAACCCGTAGCCTTATTTTTAATAGGTGGTACATTTCATATAAAACTGAGTGTATATTATTGGTTGCCTCTATGATTAAATGTTGGGTCGTATTGCTGTCTACCTGTAAACAGTAGAACTGAATTGCATTAATTTGATTGTTTCTTAACAAAAAGGTTTTTGTAGTATAATAAATTCAAATTTAATTATTACGCTAGACTTTTTATTATGAGTATAACTTCTCCTGACCTGCCTCAAGGCTCACCAACTGAGTTGCCGGCCTAGGACGAAATAGTCCTAGTTTATTAGAATATATTTAAATAATTGTGACACAAAGCTACGTCACACATTTTTAATTTAAACAGGGCCCTTTTTTCGATAAAAAGGAAGGTGCTTTTACGTTTTGAGTTCTTAGAAAAACAACTTAGAATGATTTCATACCATAAAAAAATTAAAACTTGTTGAAGTCTGTTTTTATTTATTTAATCTTCGTTTTAAGTGACAAGAATTCCATTTCAGTGCTTTCGAATACAGAACTAGTCTATCCTAATTTCACATATTTGCAATAAAGACAGCTGAATACTTAATTATTGTTAATTTAAAGTAAAGATCTGCAAATTACCTTTACCGCTGAAGCGAAAGAAAATCGTCTAATTGAAAGACTTCTAACAAAAAAGGCATAAAGGCGTGAATACATAAGCATCGTTTCATCCTCTTCATCTAATTTATTCAATTAATTACAAAATTATAATTCGCGTGGCGCGCAAATCACTGTTACAACATAGCAAACAACAATAAATTATAAAAACTGTGCATTTTTGCTGTCATTTTAGTATCACATTTGAGAGAAATCTGTTAATTTAGTACATTGACCTTGCTCACGTGTGCACAAACTAGACACACTCAAACCGTGGTGCACTAAAAAGCCAACAATTAATAAATAAAACACCAGGTAAGTGGGAAAAAAACGATAATAAGAACAAATCACTTGCAGAGCATGCGAGACAGTTTATTATTAAAAAACTAAAACAAACTGCCCTTGAATTAGAAAATTTTTAACATTGGAATAGTCTCTTGTTTATGTTTATACAGGTGGACGGCAAGCGCAATGTTAATTCAACAAAACCGTCTGAATAAAACTCAAATAACGGCATACACGTGATTTATTGTCATTTTTCTTCTTGTTACTTTGTTTTGAACAGATACATTTCGTATTTTAGAAACTTTCAAACAATTTCTTGGCATTTCAAGATGGTTGTTTTTCTAGGAAATAAAAGCGAGGTTTTAAAAGAAATTTTATTTTGATTCATAACTGCCACCGAAAGGGTGATTAAATTTTTTCTAACTAACGTTTATTTCAAAAGTAATTTTATAGACTTAGAAGAACTTTGAGTCAGTTGAAGTATTCTACGTGTGTATTAATGACCGATTACGAATACTTGGCTTCATTAATTGAGTCAAAAGTTACAACTTCAAACAACAGAAGAGAGGAAGTAACTCTAGAAAATACGCAAGGCTGCCTCTTGCAGAGGTCCCTTGATTGAACGGGGCCCTGGGCTGCAGCCCATAAAGACCATGCCTAAATCCGCCCCTGTGTGTGTGGGGGGGGATGTGTAATATAGATACTCTAGATCAGCAAAGGTGGTTATAGTGTTAAATAGGGCAATAGTACTGCAACAATGGACAGACGATAACGTCGTTACGATGAAGTATTATAGCAAGGGTGGGAAGTGCATAATAAGCAACGCTTACGTGCCAATAGGGGAAAAAAGCAAAAAAAGTACTAACCTTCTGGGAAAAAATTGTGTTGGGTAGGGAGAATAGAACAGTGACATTGAAGAGGGGGAGAGAGCTTAAATGCAAAGAATATGATATGAGGTGGGAATATAATCGATCAGAAAGAGGAAAGAGTTTTTGACTTTTTAATAAGAAACATACAAGAGAAAGAGAGAGAGAGAGAGAGAGAGAGTCTTCCAATCTTTCAAACTTCTTCTTCATTACTGAAGTTCGGCAACAATTCTGGCAAAACTTTCTTTTTCTTGTGCTTCTATCAATAATGCTTGTGTGCTTAAACCTGTCTAGTCTCTCACATTTTTCTTCTCCCTGGTCCTTTCTTTCTTTCAATTTTCCCCTCCATTATTAATCTTAAGAAGTCATATTTTCGTGCTCTATATATATGGCCAAGGTAACTGGTCTTGCGTTTCTAAATAATTGTTAGAAGTTTTCTGTCTCTTCCCTATCCTCCTTAACACTGTTTCATTCGCGATATGTTTCGTCCATGATATTTTCAATAGTCTTCGATAGACCCACATCTCGAACGCTTTCAGTCGTCTCATTGCTCTCATATCCATGGTCCACGTTTCCACTCCTTATAGAAGAATTGAGTAAATCTGTGTTTTGACGAAGCGATATCAAATATCCAGTGACAGGGTTGTATTTGTAAGAAGGCTTTTAATTCTATGGAATGCGGATCTTGCATATTCTATTTGGGTTCGGACTTCGACTTCTAGGTCAAGGTCCTTTGTTATCCAAGAACCTGGATACTTGAATCTAGCAACATATTCTATCGGCTTATTATAAAAGTGGATTTTGGCTTGTAGGTTTGGGTTTTGACTTATCTCCATCGGTTTGGTATTCGTGATGTTAATTTAAGAGTGTCACCTTCCTTCGTAATTGCTTTCATAAGCCTTTGTAGTCCTTCTGAGCTGTTTGCCAGAATTACGGTATCATCAGTGTACCTCAGGCTGTTAATAATATTTCCATTTACCTTGATACCTTTTTTAATGTCTTCGAGTACAACTTCGAAAATCTTCTCCGCCTATTTTAATTGATGCTATTTGCTCCCAATATAAATTTTTAATTAAAGTGATGTCACTGCAATCTAATTGTTGACTATTAAGCAAGTTGATCAGTTCAGTGTGTTTAACCTGGTCAAAAGTTTTTTCATAGTCTATAAAGCAAATATATACGTCTTGGGACTAATCTCTAAATTTTTGGAGCAGAACTGTAAGACTAAATTGTGCCTCTCTAGTGCCAAAACCGTGCTGGAAACCAAATTGTTCGTCACTAATGTTTTCTTCGCATTTTCTACACATTCGCTGGTGAATAAATATGAGGACAATTTTTAATACATGGCTCATCAAATTGATGAATCTGAGCTGCGAACACTTATGGGCACCACTTATCTTTAGAATTGGTATGAACACTGATGTGAGCCAATCTTTGGGGATAACTCCTGTTTTGTATATCTTGTTTACCAGTTGTGTTAGTTGTTTGATGTCTTCATCTAGGAGTTTTAAGATTTCCGCGTACACGGCATCTGAACGTACCGAGTTTTTGGACATTCTATGGCACAAGTAACTTCCGATGTTAGAATCTCTAGTGGCGGTCTGGATCTATTCTTGTATCGTCAAACAATTCATGGATGTAATTTAGCCACTCTTTCTCTACATCTTGTTGGTTGGTGATTAACTGGTTACGATTGGTTTTCAGCGTGTAGTGTTGGGAAACTCTATTATTTTATTTTGTGACTTTTTTTATCTTTTCATGTATTTCAAAATGATCGTGTTTTTGTTGCAACTGTTCTAGCTCATGACATCGTTTTATCATAAATTTCTCGTTTGCTTTCCTTATTGATTTAGCTATAGTTCTATGAATCTCTCCGAATTTGATTTCATTTTTGTTTTTATAACTTCTTTTCTTGTCCATTAATTCTATGGTTTCCGGTGTCATCCACCCTTTGTTCATGGTGTTTTGGTCTTGTTTGAGTTTTTCAGTTTGTGTTTGGCAAATTATATTTTTTAATATCCCATGAGTTTTCAATAGTGAGGGGCTTTGCTATTGATTTGTTCGTTCAGTGTCTTTGCTACTTCTTCTTCGGGTTTTGGAAAAGTTGAAAGTTTGGCCTTATGTGTTTATTGCGCGGTATTTTCTTTAGTCTTATTTCTAGTCTGTCTATGACTGAGTTATGGTCTGATCTCATGTCTGCACCAGGATAGGTTTCGACTCCTTTTTAATGCCATTTCTGTACCGTTTATCTATTAATACAAAGTTTATTTGTTTCCTTATAATGTTATCTTTCTTGTTTCCTGACGCTTTCCAAGTGTAGAGTCTTCTTTTAGGTGGTTGGAACCATGCATTTGCTATCATGAACTTTTCGTCTTGGCAGAACTGTACGAGAAGATCGCCGTCTTTTCCTGCAATGTCTTCTACCTTTACTTTACTAACTTTAGCGTTGAAGTCACCCATGATAATGTTAACTTCATTTTTCTTTGTTATTTTAAGCAGACTTCAGAGTAAAAGTGGTGAATTCCGGTGTCAGATTTTTTCGTGGTAGGTGCATAGACTTGAATAATATTATAGCGATGTGGTTCATTATTTCCCATTGTGTGTCCGTTAATTTTTATTTGATTAGATCCAGGCGATCTTATCTCACTAACTCCAAGGATGATTGTGTTTATTCTTTTCATTTCATTGATAATGTTGTGAGTTTTGCCCGCTAAATGGAGTGATTTGGCATTTCATATTCTAATCCTGAGCACAGGGTGGTTGATTTGTTTTTTCACTTTCGGGTGGGTCCTAACTTTCTTCGTGGAGATTCTTAGCACCAATTGACCATTAAACGTCTGCCAAGGACTAGGGGTCATTAACATTTTAAAAGTTGCCATCTTTGTTTTATTCTTGAGAAATATAGTGCGATGGTTTCTCTTTGCCTTTCACACCGCAGTATCACAACCATTAAAGCTACTACAGTCATGCCTATGATAATCCAGTTTCGAGCCAATCCAGGATCATTTCTTCTATGCCTCGGGCTGGTAGTGGTAATCGCAACTGCCCTTTACCAGGGAGTAGAACGACTAGGAAGGAAGGAAGATTTGGGTAAAGGTGGGACAAAGGTTGGGTCATGATTCCTCTCGAGGGGGGAGTTGAGAGAAATCAAGAGCTTACGTTGGCAGGGTCGCTAGGTCCCTGAAGTAGGTCTGTCTTCTACCGGGATCGTAGAAAGGTGCCTACTCGCTACCTTTTCCTACCTCTTCCAAACACCCAATGGAAATAGTTGGATATATTTATCTATGAGTAAGGGAATAGCAGTACAAGGGTAAGGGGTGTTTGTGAATGAAGAATCAATCATAACATTACCGTATGTCAAATATTAGAACATCTAGAAGAGAAAGAAGAAGAGGCAAAGAGATATGGATTGGTAGAAGTTGTCTAGGCTATACTCTTTAAAGAAGTTAAAGAGAGGAAAGATAAATCTAAATATTGAGAATATTAATAAAAAAGATGAAGTGAACGGGATTGCGAGTAAAGTGCAAGAGCTCTGCGTGGCAGCTTACATGAAGGACATTCCATTGATCAAGACAAATGAAAGAAACCATGGTGGAATTAGCAGTATTCGTACTTTAATTTATGTCATGCGATCTCTTGGCATGTTAGCTTAAATATTTGAAATCAAATTGATACGTTCAATAGGATTATTATTCTTGTAAAGTAAAGAATAGTATAGTACATTAATCTTGTAATTACTTTCGTTGCAAATTTTACCTATGAATAGGCCATCAACTTACTTGTTGGTTGCATTAATTACAGTTTTAACATCACAACCTTGATCGACCGATCTTGTCTAAGCAACCTACAAATTTTAAGAATTGCCAGTAAAGTAAACAAACAGTTCTTTATTAATTTTTAGTGTTATCTTTGTTGGTTTAATTAAATGTTTACCTATTTTTTTAACAAATAATTTTCTGAACGATTTATAACAGAAAACCAGAGTACAGATTACGTCGACGGCACATAGACATAGTATGAATGAATGAAATTCCAGACATAAAGTCACTCTTTTGTTTTTGAATTCAACTAAAAAATTCAGATTCACGCTATCATTAGAGAATTAATTTCACATTGTCATTTAATTATTTATTTCCGTTTCTTGATAGGAATGCGACAGACCGACTGTTGTACTCACAATTCAAAAAATTATTTTTAGGTTACTTTCATTAACCGACGTTTTTTGTTTTAATTCACTTA
The DNA here is from genome assembly GCA_011009095.1 of Ignelater luminosus. Classification (NCBI taxonomy): domain Eukaryota; kingdom Metazoa; phylum Arthropoda; class Insecta; order Coleoptera; family Elateridae; genus Ignelater; species Ignelater luminosus. Next base: position 98,162 of record VTPC01001418.1, on the reverse strand, counting down.
ACTTCTAACTTTATGGAACAATGAAAATTAACCGTTATATGTCGACCAAAAAATTCGAGTGGAATGTACACACGCACGTTTCAATTAATTCAACCATGCGTTTTTATTGTTTGTTATTTATTATGAAGGACACTTACTCATCGCTATTCTAATTTTGAAATAATTTCAGCGTCCTATTATACCGTTATTAAAATGCGCATATGATTATTCTTAATGTGATATTATGTGATACTTACTTGTCTGCATCGTTGTCTTTAATCTTCCCAGAGACAACAGAAATTGCTATTATAAGGGCTAGTATGATAAGCGTGGCAATTGCTAAGAGGACAATACCTATTCTTTCCATTTGAGTTCTTTGTTTCCACCATGACCGGTTTCTGTTCCTGTATGTAGAAGCATAGTAAATAACAGACCAAAAAGAATCAAAAAAACGCCAAATTTAAGTATTAAGTAATAAAATCCAGTTTCTGTTTTTATTTCATTATTAATATCAATTATAAATAAGAAAAAGAACAATTTAGAAACTTACCGTCTAAGCGTTTCATCTGTATCATATGCCATAATTGCTTAGGAAAAAAACACAAGTACAGGAACAAGAAAATTCACTTTAAAACACTTAAAATTAATTTACTGCGACATTTATCTGACGAATACAAAACCTTAAAATGTTAATGGTGACACTGTGTTTGGATGTACAATTACGTAATGCAGTTTTTCACTGTAACTACATACGAACATCCGATTTCCGCTTTTTTACGTGTACAACAAATTTGTCATTTTAAAATAGAAATTTTATCTTTAATTCATCTCCAGCGCATGATTATGTATTTTTGGTAACTGATAGGGAGCAGGCGACAAGTTTGTTTTGTGTTCCCGACTAATGCTTGGATGAGATGCTTATTCAAGACTAAAAACTGTGTTTATAACATACAGTCATCATGTCAGGAATAATTAGTGGTCTATTTTAAGAGAATATTAGCTCTAGATTACTCTAATAACATTTTGAAAATACGTTTACTATCTATTAAGTATTTATCTTTTAGAATCTAACTAAAAAAAATAAATTTTGAAGAATTAGTTTTTCCAAATTAATAAATAATTTATTGCCTAAGAGATATTATAATTAAAAACTTTTATAAAAATATAATATTACGTCATCTTCTAAGGTTAGCTTTTACAGCAAGCTTTTACTGCGTTTTATAATTTGAACATTACCAGTTTTAAAACCATTTGCAATAAAATTGGCTAGGCTAAAAGTCACTCCTTGTTAAACTATCGTTTTCGGTGTACAAAAAAATTTGAAAATTGAATAATTTAAGATTTTATGACGAAGAAATCCAGTTGCCGAAAAGTCAAGTAGGTGAAGGTAGTATTAAACCTCAGACATATGAGATAGGAAGGGGAGGGTATGGAGGAATGGAACAATTCCAAGAACCCTATTTGTAATATAGAATATGCAAAGCATATAAACTTTAAAATTTTTTTAAATTTTGTATAAAAGAATACATTTAAAGAACGTTTCATAATGTCCTATTCCACCTATACTAAGGGGCAATGGGTCCTAGTTGAGGAGGGATGGGTCATTATTAACCACCGTAAGGCAGAACCATACATATTTAAATTTACTACAAACATCAAAAGTTTTGCTGTTCTGGCAATTTCAGCAATTCCCTGCCTTTATTCTTTGAACTGGTAACGCCATTACTAAATCCTGAGTCTTCACATTACTTACTTATTTACAATTTTAGTCTTCCGCATGTACAAAATCCAATTTACACCAATCAGATTAAAGAAATTGAAGTGTTGCTTCAAGCAAAATTGCAACAACTGAATTTAGCTTTGCAAGACCTAACAAAAGTGTATTTAATCAAAGGTGTAAGCTTCTGACTTATATACGCACTTAGTAGTAAAAGGCAATCACTTGAAGAAAGAAATCACCTGGGTAACTTGTTAGAGGCATACAAACATTTAGTGGATAACTACTATCAAATTTCGAATCAAGATGGTGAAGATTGGGCAGAAGAAGAGAATATCATAAGGAAACCTGTACATTTTGTGTCTTCAAACAATGTGATAGCTCTGGAATTCTCTTTTAAATAACAATAACTTCTACTCACTATTTCTGCATTCTTTCACCTTTTTTGCTTTTCCTTTATAACTTGAAATATTTATTAATTGTTTTTTTAATGAGTGAAGAAATTCAACTGAATTTTTCAACTGCAAATAGTAGAAAACAAGCTCATTTCCGAATTTTGAATAGTTTGATTTTGGTGTTTGCTTGCAGCGTCTTGGGCCACTATACTAAGATCGAGTATGTTATTGCTGATCTGATTACTGAAGCATATAGCCAATACACCATATTAGGTTTGAGTCTTCAGGTTTCTTCATACATTCGTCTTACCATGACTAGTATGGCAAACGCTTTTTCCCCAGTTTGTCAATGTATTGATTTCAGGTGCACTTGGAGTCCAAGATCACTCCAAGATACTTAACCTTCTCCAGTGTTGTCATTTCTTCACAACTTCGTTTTAGTGATGAAAAGTATTATTCCAGTTTTCTAGGGATTGATCAGAAGACACTGTGCGTCATGTATCATCAGTATAGTTTAAATGGTGCAAAATCCTTGCCTGTGAATTTTCCACAGAAGTTTGTTGACAACCAGGTTCTAACGTAGCAGAGATAATACCCTTTTTTGAGGAAATCTTTCTGCTACTTGCGCCACATATTATTCCTCCAGTGAGGTTGCCTCTGAGCATGGACTCGATCTATTTGAAGCAGATTCCTCGAGTCTACGTTCCTTACAGGCAATAGTAATTGCTACAATTGAGGTGCTATCGAATGGCGTTTTGATATCCAGAAACACTCCTAGTGTTCTCAGCGTTTTGAACATGAAAGACATGAGATTTGTTAACTTACAGTAGATCTACATGGTTTTGGGTAAAAACACTATCCTTAAATTCCTCCATCATCTTGGGATATAGATCTATAGATCCTTAACAACTTTCTTGATATAATACAGAAAGAATTCCATCAGAACCTGGAGATTCAAATGAGTTTATAACGCACTTCGTGAAACTGTCAAATCCATTCTGGCTACCGTGTTTGAATGTTCTGCCACAATTGTACTGCCTTTGCTTTCATTTGTGTTCTCTAATAGTGCTGTCTTAGGGAAGTGAACCCTTAGTAACTTCAGCATTGTTTCACTTTCTGCTTTTGTGTAGCACTGTGGAACTTTTAGAGTTGTAATAACTGCAATTTTCTTTTAAAAGCTGGGTACGTCAGAGTATGTATCTCCTTACAGTGCCAGTGCCTTCTCCAGGCAACTGTTTTGGTCTAGTGGCCTTATCATATGCAGTCAATGGCTTCCTATTCTATTTCCACGTTCGTGTTAATTTTGCTCTGTTAAGCGGGGCGTACTGTATTTTTCTCTTTAGAAAGATCATTGTTCTACCAAACTGTGTTGGTTACATCTATTTCTGTTTGAGGCAGTTTCCACTGATAGTTAAAGTTATAATCTTTTCAAGTTGCTGTTCAAGCCGATATCTATCCTTAATGTTGTCGTTAATCTTCTGTAGATTTTGATTTAGTTCTGTCTTAATAAACTCCCAAGCTGTTTTTCTAGGATTGCGATATATTGTCCTAGCTGTCTGTAGTTTTCTTATATCAAAGCGGATGTGTCTGTAATGCAAACCACTTTCCTTATAAGACACCCTCCAGTTTTTGATGAAACCACTAACATGGTAGTTGAAGTAATGTCAATAACTTCCTGCATATTTCACATAACAAAGATATGTTTATTACCAGTAATTATTGTTTGGAGATTATTTGCCATAATAAATTTAAATAGAAACCCATCTCTCATTTATAATAGTGCTACCACCAGGTCACATGGTCCTACATCTTACCACCAGCCCTTTAACAGCAGACTGATCCAATCGTTAGATTCCCCATCCCTTTATTTATTGATTCAATTGCAGTTGCTGCAAAGCCAACACTTTAATTTTCTTGTCTGCAGGTTTCGTATAATCTAGTCCACCATCTACCTTACCTATACTACTTATCCTCCCCTTAAAGATCACTGCTTTGGCTAATAGCTATGCAAAAAACCGAGAACGCTTTACTGTTGTGATGGAAATTTATCTAGACTACTCTCATATTCAGCCTTCTCCTTAACCTTTAACTTTTGGGTGGTCACCCTTCTTAATTTGTAAAAAGTTTAAACTATCAGACATTTGATTAATAGAGAAGGCTATGGTCTGACCTCTGTGGCTCATCAAATATCAATCCGTAGTGATTAGTCCAGGATTCAGCCTGTCAGTTTAGTCTTGACAGTCTCAATGCATGCTGATACATTCGGGACTTTGAGGTCCTTTAAGTCAACAGTAATCAAGCTTGATATCTCTCTCACACAGACTTCATCTTCATCTTCAGGACCCCATTTGTTGCCTTTTCGGCAGCTTGATCTACATCTCTATGGGAGTGGTGTCAGACAAAGTCTAACCTTCTTCTTAACTCCCGACATCCTCCTAATTTTCTCAGGTATTTTAAGTACTTGTCTTCATTGGAACAGATTCACCAGCCAATATTCCCTACTCAAAGACATCCTAAGAAACCTAGACTACGATCACTTTTATAGCCTCCATGGGCAGTACTTACTGCTTTTTTACGCAGCGGCAGAGCCTCCTCTGAGTAAATCTAAATACTCAAAGAGGTCGTCAGGTACTTGTGTGGTTTCGTTAAGAACCCGTGCCATACACATCTTGAGATTTAGAGAATGTTTGTTGACCTTCTAGTCTACATCCATCAGGTTCTCTGTAAACAATGCAATCACAGATTGCGCGACGTAAACAAAAATACTCGTCTTGGGAGCCACAAGACTAAGATACAAGGACCTGCAGTTACACCGCGCTTTTGTCAGCGTTTATAATTGTTGGGACCCTGCACAAATACCGACACTTGTGTCACAGGTAAACGACTGGGTCAAAACCACACATAAATCAGGACGCTCAAGAACTTAAACAAAGAGAAAAAAGGGAAACAGCTTTATTGTCAGGCTTAATGGCTCCGTAAGCTCGGTCCTCAACAGCGACGTACTAGATCCATAAGAATTTATCGCAACTGCAGGTTTTTATAGGTGATCTAGAGCAAACATTGGCATAACAGCTCGGGCTTACCTACGGTGCCCTTTACTCTCGAAATCTGTAACAAGCTTTGTTCGTACACGTACAAAAACAAAAACGCATAAATAACAATAACAATAACAAACAATTTGATTAACACGTTGATAAATAGATAGTTCTGTGAGAGGGTAATTGTTTTGTCACATTGATAATTGCCAAGACGCTTGACCTATTCTCTACATCTTCAAGAATAACTCTTTTTATTATGGATATACTGTTTAAAACTCAACCTACACCTATGCAAAGTAAAAACTTATCCAACTATATAGCTTCACCGGAAGAGTATGCCTTCTGGTAATTCTTGATCAACATTTTCAGTAGTTGAATAACTTTATTCAACCTATTGGTATTTTTACTACTGTTCGTGCAGTTGAATGTACAAAGTAATTGCTCAAATCGCCTGCTTAAATCGTGTGTGAATATACAGGATGGTAATACAATGGGTCAAAAGAAACCATTTTTCACAAAATTGGAAAAGAACTTGAGCTTGTAATAAGAAGATATTGATGAACTTGTAAAATTCTTTCGCATTTGTCTCACTAAAAACGGTGTACCTACAATTTTTACGTTGAGGTCTGTTAGCGTTTTCTAGCTTTCTACCATATTTATTTGTACTTTTCACTGGTAAGTCTACTATGTCTTTTATGCACAAACACTTAAGAATATCCATGAGCGTTGGTGGACTTTCCAAAGTGAGATTCGTCAAAGTTGAGATCATTAGCATTAGAAGGAGACGGTGATGAGTTAATTATTTCTGATGTAGCACTAGATAAATCTGAATAGCTAGATTTATGTTCCCCAGGTAGAAAGTCTGTACTCATCGGTTTCCACTTCATCATATAATTTTAGCAACCTTGTTTTTTCTTTTAGATCCATAATAAAACCAAATTCTAATAGTTAATGTAGCAATAACCTAAACAGGGTGTTGTCAAAACAATTCCAATAAAGCACATTGTAAATACTCCGCCTGCAGTATTTGCGGGTTGATTGAGTAGCTCAGAATGTTGTTGCCGGTCCCAAGCCCGGGTACAGAAGGAAAGTTAGGGGTCAGGTTAGCAACCTACCCCTGTAAAACTTTTTAGATGCTCACAGACCTAACACAGCCTCGGATGACGGAAGGATTAAACGGCGCGACCTGGCGAGAACAAGAAAGAAACGATTATGAAATTCAAAGACATTAGGATTAGAATATTGGAACATAACATCATGGCAACAAAGAGCCCAAGAAGTCATAATTGAAATAAACAAACACAAAATCGATATATGCAGTCTGGCCGAAACAAAAAAGAAAGGTAAAGGAAGCTCAAGATACCAAAACTACATACTGATATATAGTGGAAAAGGCAAGAAAGACAGAGCGCAATCATTAGTAGGCGTGCTGATACACGAAAAGCCTGAACATAACACGGGCGAAATTAATTACATTGCCGATAGAATATTAAGAGTGCGTTTTAAATTTAACGAAGAACATGAACTTAATAAGTGTATACGCTCCAGATACTAATACAAAAACAATTCTTTGACGCCCCACAGGAAGTAGTAAGAGGAACAGCAAACAAGGAAAATATTTTTGTGATGGGAGACTTGAATGCAGAATTGGTAATACACCGATACCAGGAATCATGCAGAAATTTGATGAGGAAATAATAAAGAGCAGTGCTAATAAATATGTGCACTCAGAACGAACTACGTACAAACAACACATATTTCTTACACAAAATGCAATACAAATATACATGGTCTAACACCAGAGGACAGCACGCAGTCATATACTATATCATCACAAATAAAACAGTTCTCCCTACACATATTCTCGACGTAAGAACTTTAACATCGGTAATGTTAAAGTGAGAGAGATAGCAGAGGTTATGAACATGTCAAAAGAACGTGTTTGTCACATATTAAATCAACATTTAGGCATGAGAAAGCTGTCCACGCATTGGGTGCCGCGTCTGCTCACGTTAGACCAAAAACCTGTTCGAATGAATATTTCCAACGCTCTTTTGGCGCAGTTGAGGCGAAATAAATCCGAGTTTTGGCGCCGATTAATTACTGTAGATGAAACTTGGATACACCATTATACGCCCGAAACAAAAATACAGTCCAAACAGTGGACTGCAAAGGGGGAACCGGCTCCAAAAAAAGCAAAAACTGTTTTTTCGGCTGGGAAAGTGATGGCGACTGTTTTTTGGGATAGTCATGGAGTTATTTTAATCGATTATCTTCAAAAAGGAAAAAACCATTACAGGAGCATACTATGCATCATTACTTGACAAGCTGAAGGCAGAACTTGCGAAAAAACGGCCACATTTGCAGAAAAAGAAAATCCTGTTTCACCAAGACAACGCACCGTCTCACACCTCAGCGGTTGCCATGGCGAAAATCCACGAATTACGGTTTGAACTGCTTGACCATCCGCCTTGTTCACTAGATCTAGCCCCAAGCGACTTCTTTTTGTTCCCTCATCTAAAAACTGCGCTCGGAGGACAAGGATTTTCGTCAAATAAAGAGGCAATCACCTTCGTGAACAATTATTTTGCAGAGAAAAATGCCGAGTACTATTTGGACGGGTTACAGAGATGGGAGCATCGCTGGGAGAAGTGTGTAGAGTTACAAGGAGACTATGTTGAAAAATAAAAAAAAAAGTTTCAGAAAAAATGTCTTGTATCTTTGTTAGGTCGGAAACTTTTCAGACCACCCTCGTAGGAACGGATTATGGCTTGGTATTATGTAAATATCGAAAATTGAACATAGTATCATACAATAACAAAAGCACAAAAATCGTCTATCAAAACCGTTTATGCAGGCAAATTGAAGAAAATTCTATAACGTGAGTGATGAAGCTAATCAGGCTTGGAACAAGATACACAATAATATTCTGGACGCAGCTAAAGAAGTTTTAGGACAGAGAAAAGTTAATTTAAACGGGAAATATAAAAACAAACATCGGTTTACTCCTGAGATAAAACAGCTATCGGAAGAGGAAAAGAAAGCCTATTTGGAATACAAAACCCATAAAACGGAAGAGAGATACAATGAATATAAAGTAATAAGAATCGGGGTGAACGGATAAATAACAGAAATAAAACGAGAATGTTGTAGAAAATTTTCTAAAGACATGAAAAATGACTTATAAGGCGGACAGAAAAAAGTTTGGAACAAGCTACGCAATTGAAAGAAACCTGTAAATGGAGTATGTCCAGACAACAACGATTCCAACTAACAAATGCACAGAATACTTTACAAGACTACACGACTCACAAAATGACGGAACCAGACACAACACAGACGATGAAGAACATGATAATTATGAAATAAACACTTGTGAAGTTAAGACGGTAATTACAAAAATAAAAAATCTTTCGGATTAGATATGATATCTAACGAAGTCGATAAATTAACAAAGCTTTCCAAATAATAATAAGAAAAAGTGCAATCCCGGAAGATTGAAAATCCACCATCACTAATCCAATATTTAAAAGAGGCACTAAAATAGACCCGAATAATTACAGAGGTATCTGCTAGCTAACTACAGCATCAAAGCTACTAACTAAAATAACATCAGAAGCCTAAAACAACAAGTTAGGATAACGGAAGAACAATTTGGATTCCAACGTAATAAGTCAACCATTGATGCAATTTTCATACTAACATAAGACAGACAATAGACATGTAAAACAAACAACACTAAGAACAACAGGAATGAAAACACTACGCGAAATAAGAGACTACAGACTACAGGATCCAATGTGAAATGACAGCATCAAAACTGAATGTAATATACAAGACCTTGTGAGGTAGACAAGAGAACGAAGAAACCAATGGCACGACCATGTGGAACGAATGGACAACACAACACTCACAGAATGGGCAAAGAACGAAGTTTCCAACACTAGAAGATCGAGAGGTAAACCCCCAGTAAGATGGAGAGATCTATATTGTCTGCAATTGCAGACGCGTCGCTAAAGGACTCTCTGCACTTGCAGACTTGTGTTAAAGCTTCTGATTGTGTCTGTCTGTTGGTTTGCCTTCTTGCATGTTCGTCTACTTATTTTGTGTCTGTCTGTCTGTCTGCCTATCCGCCTGCTGGCCCGTTCGCCTACCGACCTGCCCTTCTGTTGTTGTTATTTGTCTTCTGAGTATCAATGTATAGGCTTTTTGTAGTTCATGGCTTACTATCTCTAGTACACGCATTTAGACACAAGTTAATGTGAACTCTTTACAGAAACATTAGTAAAGAGCGAGACTACGCAACAGAGCCAACCTGGATCAAAAACCGAGAACGTTCTTTCTTAAAGGAAGGCACATTAGATAGATCAACTATAAGTTAAGTCCTTGCAACAATTACCTGTAACTGTTTGTAGAAATTGCATAACAAGATGATTCTGTAACAGCAAAAATTGTGTAATGGGTGATTGGATTTATAATTTGTAGTTTTGCTTGAAACTGGAAACTAAGTTGCACAACAAAGTTACTTCTATCATGTAGCAATTCAGTCAAACTGAGCTAATTCTCTCGCAGAGAGAATTTTTTTATAAAAATTGCAGTGCAATTTTGACGTATAGAAGATTAAACAAAACAGGTAAATTTCAAATAAGGTAACTCTACAGGGTTGGTTTCTATAATACCGCTAGGTTTTAATTGAAAAAGAAAAGGAAATCCAAATTTTCAAGAACTTCTGGGAGCAGCATTCTTAAAATCTTACTTATTGGTATAGTTTACATAATTTGTCCTTTTTAGAACAAAAAGTTTAATTTTTTTAGACAAATCGTTCGGAAAGATCAATTGAACTGACATATACCTTGTGGTACACAACTACTTCCTGCTTTAGATTTTTTTTAGGATTTAAACAACTTCTTTGTAACACAAATACGTACTTGCTTAATGTTACCAAAATATAACTAATAGTGTCATATTACTGAACTTGTTTAGTAAAAATTACTTTAAATCTGCAGTTAGAATACAACTGTGAATACTATACAAAGCAATAATAAATGCTTAGTTCATACAAGAGAGAAAATTTTCTTAGTACATATTAACTTAAGAAAGTTTTCATTGGAATATTTAAGCGGCTTACTGTTACTATAAGCTTAATTAGGTTGGTGACATTCTAATATAAATTTAAGACTTATTTGCGTTATGTCAGTGAGCATTTACATCAAAGAGAATACAGAAGCGTAACCTAAAGTAAGCTAATAAGAGTTAACAAGGGGAACTTGACTATGTGGGAGAATTGAAGTATTAGACGCTTGTATTAATTAACATGAAAGTTGATATTCAGTGTAAAGGACTAATTCAAGTTTTTAATGTACCTATTCTTAGAAAAAAAGAATTATAATCTTAACGCACTAAACATGAGTTAATAATAAAATTGCCTTAACCTTGTTGAAAATTTAAACTGAATTTAAAACGTAATCCTTGTAAAGCTTTGTGAATGTATAAACTTTCAAATTTTTATTATCTTTTGGAAAATTTCCTTTTAACTTTTTGAATCTTATTTAACTAGTTATCTAGGGTAAACGAACCGAAGTACGTCTAGCTCCAGCTGCCCACCAACGAATCAATGATTGTTTTATAAATAAATTATGGCACCATAAATAACGGAGATTTTTAGCTTTGTGCTATCTACCATCCTTCGTTCTACGGATTATGTTACATTCATTCCGGTAATTAAAAGTTATATGTTAATTATTAGCATTTATTTACTGCCAGTACGTGATTGTGTTTACTACGACTGCCATTGAGTGCGTTTTTATTAACGAGAAACGGTTGCATTCTAGGTAAGATTTGCGAATTTTTGTGGACATCTTCGTAAAAATTTTTATTTGGTAAATTAAAGCAATGGTCCTTCTTAATATTTAATACAAAAAATCCTGAATTTTAATTAAACAAATGTCAAAAATAAGGTAGGCAGGGTACCGGTATTCACAGATTCGTCTAGTCACCCGCTCGCCGCCTTCCACTGTCGTTCACTAGGTATTCCACAATACTGAGATTTTATATTATTGTTGCTTGAGTTTTTAATTTAATTTTGTTGATTCGCACCCACATTTATTAATCTTTCTATGATCTATTTGATGCTTATTATTCTTTTCAAAAGAAAATCTAATTTTAGCAAGTCAACATGTCCAAACAACTTAAGTGAAAAACTAACCTTTAAAGAGTATCATGTAAAAAGTAGGAATTAAATTCATTTGTTTATTAATTATTACTTATTTTGTATTTGCATGTATTTTTTAAAATAAATTCTTTTCGTTTCAATAAATCGTTTATGAGCAAATGTAAGAAAGGCATAAAATTGTTAAATTATTTTATGCTTATGGCGAGTAACGAAGATATCGCTAAAACAGATTTAATTTGCCAAACATGTGATCCGAATGAAGCTTCCAAGAACTCATATGTAATCATTTAAGAAATAATCATTTCTCACGTTTATACGATGTTTATAACTTTGTTTCTTAAAGGGCGGCTACTAGGACCTTGACGGCGTATTTTTAGTAATTAGCGGCGGATTACGGGGCCAAAGTGTCGGTTTTAATGAATTATTTTTTTTCTCACATAAAACTAAACGTTTAATGACTTTTGACGATTGAGCATGTATATCATTTAAATATGCATAACTATACAGAAAGTTTCATTGATAAATATGATTTCATTTTAAATTTAAACGAATTTGAACTTCAAATATCCTTTAAGTGGCAGACGATTGGTGCTTCCACCCTACTTAAAATTGAGGAATGTTCAACACATTTTTAAATTTTTTTCTGTGAACTAACCAACCACAGAAAGTATCACAAAAAGCTATTTTAATAAATTTTCAACTGCATCAACCCAATGTTTTAAACCTTCTTGATAATTCTTGATGATATCTGTAGCCGAAATGTGCTGTCAAGACTAGGTATATTTGTCAAATATTGTCATAAAACAAAGTGCTTGGAGGTTTTGGTTTTTAAGAAATTTTATTTAACAACTCCACTAATTTAAAACAGTCGCATCTTTTAACTTTCTACAAGATAAATTAACTGTTTAGAAAATTAATATGTCTAGATCCACGTGGTGGTTAATGTGTGATATAAAGTCTGCTACTTGAAAGGCTTTATACTTTAACCTCTTATATTTATTGCATTCCGTTAAGTGATGGAACGATTCCTTTTTCGTATCTTTAACATATAGGACTTCTTAATACACAATTCTTTATGGGAAAATTAAATTTAGTGATCCATATAACGATACTTATTGCCAACACAAATCTAGTGTTCACTTGGCTAGCTCGAAGGGTTGGAGACGGGTGGGTTCGACGGTAAAACTCGATAATCAAAATTAAGGAAAGAGTCAAATAAATGGGTGCTAATGGCCATTCAGATATCAAGACCTCGTCATAAATCACCTATACGGACTTCAAAAGGGTGAAAATGTTGCTTTCTTTTTGCTTAATAAAAACTTTCTCTCACTATTAAATGTTTAAAATAGAACTAAAATAGCAATTAACTTCACGGCCTGGACAGTTGTCTCTTTATAAATATACAATAATATAAGGTATCGAGTTTGAAAATCTTATTTAAAACTTTTTTTTAATTGCAATTGTTCAATACAAAAAATTGTTATAAAAAACGAATGTTTGGTTTATCTTTGCAAGTGATGAAATAAGATAAATAGGAAACTTCAAATAGTAAAATTATTATTACAAATTTGCTACCTCTAACTAATTAATTTTTTTGTTTAAACTATTAAATATACGATGCTAATTATAACTAAATACAACAATTTAGTCCAATTTCAAAATAAAGCAAACAGATGAGATTTGATCTTACCTTAACAAGATAATTTGGAAAGTAGTGACATATCAGAGTTCGAATACTCACTAAAGATTTTGCCAATCAATGCTGCTACAATGTTTGATTATCTTCGTTGCCCACGGCGGGAGCATAAGATTTATTCACAACAAAAGATGGTTTAAATAAATAAATATATCAGGGCTGCAATTTCCTGAGTTACGGAACTTACTAAAGCTCATCGGTCCAGTGAAGATCTACTAGCGATGAATTTTATCCGAAACACGGATTATCTGACACAGCAGCAGCCATGCAAACCTTTTCTAAGTCCAGGGAGAAATAGAATGTTCTGTACTGTTCCCTTCGTAGCTGGTTTCTACCAGATATCTTGCACAATAATAACGAGTTTGCACGGAAGCACTATATGATTGACGACAGGACAGAACACCATCTCTGGATTCCGCATCTTAAGGAAAGAAGCCACACTCATCATAACTCCCAGACACTGCGTAGGTGCCATACCCAGCTCCGACTTCGACATTCCTGCCAAACACTCGAACCTGCATTGTTGCGCAGCCGTCATCCACGCACCTTCCAGTTCTGTTTATATCTTTTTCGGTAGACTTCTTTGAGTACGTGGCTTGTCCTTGAACAGCCGTCGTGAAGGGCCATTTCAACGGTCTTCGGAGACACGCACATGATCCCTAAGGGAAAATTAATGTCTCACTGCCTCCTATTTACTGCTCGCTCTTTTCCGCATACCCAAATCCAGCTCCACTCTAATCAATTACTCACTCCTTACTTTTTCAAGCCAAACGCCATCACCACCTCCACCACCAGCAATCATCTTCGCTTGATCACCAACTCCACGCTGTTCCAACTCTCAGCTCTAAATACATTCTTCGTTACCTACAGTGTCTGGAAACGCGCTGACTGGGATGCGTTCTGGACTCACGTCACCGACAACCTTCTAGTCGATCCGCCGCTGACTACCGTCTTTGAAATCGAGGTCGCTGTTCACAGCCTTACCATCACTAATCAAGACGCAGTCAACACTTCAGTCCCGTTCAAATCCACCAATTATCAGCCCTTAGAAAGAAACATAGTCCGGTGCATAAAAGAGAAACGCAAACATTACAGAGAATTTGACAGAACTCGTGCTCCTTTGGTCAAGACGCAGTGGAACCGACTTAACGTGGTCGTGTGATTGCAAGTTACAAGGCACATGAAGGCGCGCTGGTCGGAACTCTGCTCTAGCCTAGATCACAGACAGGGAAACCTGTTCTGGAAAAAGCTGTGAACCATGACAGGCTGCAGGAAGCGAAACAACCCGCACCTTCTACACAAAAGCCAGATAACCACGGAACCTCAAGAGAAAACAGAAATTTTTGCCAATTTGCTCTAGGAGATTCACCAAACGACTCCCGTTTCGACGAAAACCACCTTAGACTCCTCAATGTCACGATCCAGGACAACCCCGCCGATTAAAAATTCTGGCAAGAACCTTCAGGAATCGCCTCCCCCGCATATTCTTTAACCCATTCGGGTGAAAGAGATGGCCCTTACTTCCCGCAATGACTAAGCTGCCGCCTAAGACTCTCTGACTACCACCCAAAACCCTAGAGATCCTTGCAGCCATTCTCGACAGCTGCCTTTGCTGCGGCCACTTCCCGGTCTGTTGGAAAGCCGCCAGCGTGGTCATGATCCCCAAACCGGGCAAAAACCACCACGATCTGCTTAAATTCTTAGAAAAAGTGATCGAGAGAATCCTCGCCGAGAGGCTGCGAGACATCATGACCACGTACGACAATCTTCCCCCGACTCAGTGCGGTTTTTGCTCCGCCATAACCATCCAGCATCTATTTTTAAAACTTTAGACGTACGCCAGAGCGGCTCTAAACACTAGACATAAACCTGGACATAAAGCGCTCATTCGACAAGACTTGACACGAGGGGCTTTTTCAAAAACTCCTCGCCACCGGAGTCCTCTCCCAGTTCGTGCACATTATCCGGAGTTTCCTGATTTGCCGACGCTTCCAGGTCGACAACTCTCTCGCGTCTACACTTCAAGGCTGGCGTTTCGCAAATAATCATACTATGCCCGCTTCTGTTCATCTTTCACTGCCACGACATTTCACGACAGAACAGATTCGTCACTCTGGTGCAATTTACCGATGACACATCGTCCTCTTCTGCTACCTCTTCCAGGAATCTGTCGCGCGACCTCGCGCGTTTATAGTTCTGGCGTCAGTGGCGGAAGATTAGACCCAACCCCAACAAGGCCATGGTGATCTTTTTCAAAGACCCTAACCTGTGCACGAAACCGAGCCTTTCGGACAATAAGGTTTGCCTCGAACTGTGAGGCAGCCGTCTCCGGTTGCATATGGGCATCACGTTTTCGAAGACCCTTTCATGGTCGAAAAAATTGCAATTTATCTTTGGTTTCGGGGATTTTACTCCTAAACAGGTGTGCTCCAACCCGTGTTCAGCGTTTTTATCGGGGTTCATCATTAATTTAGCCTCCATTTGCTCATTTTGTCAGTTTTCATTGCGGGTAAGCAGTTTCCTTTTAGTGTCACCTGGGGGAAGATGCAAATGTTTCTCTTTGTTGGTTGTCATATCTTTATTTACGTTTCGCAGAGATAAGATAGTGTAGATCACTTTCTGCAAAACAGTTGTGTACTTTTCTAAGGCAACGCTTGTTTGCTAATTTTGCTAGCTTTCTGGAAAGCTGTCGCGTAAGGTATACAAGGAATGATAGTTGGACAGAGCAAATAGTGTGAAGTTTGTAGTCACCAAGGTGCTGGATTTACTGCAAATTCGACTGTAAGCAAGCGACCTCGTTTAGGAAAATGCTTTTCAGGAACCTGTTTTGCTTATAAGCATACAAATTCTTGGAGAAGAGAAATTTTTTCGCCAGACAATTTGTTATAAAGGTCTAAAAAGGAACTGAGGGTCTAACGGATTTAACAGTCGTTCTTATTCGTTTTGAATAAAGATTGCCTTGGTCGATCTCCATGTTGACAGAATGTACCTCTAATCCAGAAAGAATTTTGTCAAGCCCCTGTAAAGTAAACCGTTTGGGTCTGCTAGTTGGAAGGAACTGCTCTTTTACCACCTAAGAAATCTAATTGGTGTCTGGAAGACATTGCTTTCGGGCTTTATTTGAAGTTTAACCATGAAACTGTCGGACGCTGAAATGCCCAATATTATACTCTAAGCTAATCTTTTTTCCTATTAATTCTTGGGTGCTGTATTAATGTAAATTCTCTTCTACAGATAGTTTAGTAGAAGCAAATTGTTCGATACTTCTGGATCGATGTTTTCGGTGTCCGAGCTATGCTAGACTATTAGCCAATTAAGATTGGAGAATTTTTGCAATTTGTTAACAATATTAATTGTTCCGAATTCTCTGTAGCTACACATACTACATAATGCCACGACTATTTTATCACCAATTTTTCTTTTCTAATAATCAAAGATTATGATCAAAAGATCATTATGTTTATTCATACTAAAGATAGCATTTGTATGAGCACAACTAGAAATCTTCTAAGACGTAGTCTGGCTCATCTGTAAGTACTGCTTCTAGCTAAGATTCTTGCTTATTTTTATCCAAACTTTGCAATAGTGCTGTTTGTAAAAGTAATTATAGCTAGTCTGTTAATGGAATTTTGTAAACATTCCTCTTTTTTATAAATAAATTGACTCCATGGCTGTGTATTCGAAAAGTCTTTTAGAAAAGAGGTAATACTTGTAAAGAGGCACGCAACATAAAATAAAATGTTTTTATATAACGTTTTATTAAGATTTATATACATTTAACATTTAGTGTTAATCCCAATTTATCTACCACACTTGACATTTATGTTGAGGATTCATTTTAGAACCCAATGGACAGTTAAAATCTTTAGCGAAATATTCAGAATTGCTGAAAGGCACTATAATTCTGTACTTCGCTGGAACGTGATTATCAGTCAAGACATCCTGTTTTAATGATTGTTTCCGATCTTTTGTGCACCACACGTTAGCTGTAGAGATCCAAAAGATTTGTTTTGCCGTGTAATTCAATCCAGGTAGCTGTGGTTCTTCACCGTTAGCTTCAACCCAAGATTTATACGCTAAATACGCTTCTTTAATTCCAGCATTATCAGCAATATTTTCTCCTTGCGTATTTATTCCGTTCAGCTGAAAAATTAGCACATATATAAAAAATGCGGTTGTAAAGAAAAAATAGAAATTTTTACGTTTATTCCCACTTCTGGAACAATGTAAGTAGAATACTGATCAATTATACATTGTGCCTTTTCTATAAAAGCCCTATTTGTATTTTCAGCCCACCAGTCATTTAAATTTCCTTCTTTATCGTATTGTTTTCCTTCGTCATCAAATCCATGAGTGATTTCATGACCAATAATTGTACCTATACTACCATAATTCATTGCGCGTAAACGATTTTTATCGAAAAATATTCCTTGTAAAATAGCAGCTGGAAACTCTGTAATTGAAAATTAATTAAGTTCATTTAATCTTACTTTGAACTACAAATAGCCTACGTATACTATTTTCAGTTAAAGAATAATAAGCATTAATTGTTATTGGAGTAGCACGTTGGATCCACTCGGTTTTATTAACAAGTTTCCACAATCTCCCGATACTATTGTCAGTTTTAAAGACAGAAACATTTGCCATGAAGTATAAATAATTATCGGTATCGACATTTAACTAAAAAAAATTCTTATAAAAACAAAGAATATAGAATACGCTTATTATACTGTCTTACCCCTGAATAATAATTTTCTAATTTTTTATCATCTAGCAGTTCTTCCGCGTATGCTATATGAGTTGTCATAGCTAAAGCCTTATCAACAGCTCTTTTCTTCGTCACGTCATCCATCCAATCTATTTCTTTAACTGTTTTCACAAACGTTCTGCGAATATCAGAAACCATTTCTACGGCTGCTTTTTTCGAATCTTCATCGAAATATCTTCGGATATATAGCGCTCCCGCGGCCAAATGGAATCTACAATAAAATAAAATGATTTTTCTTAACGTTTTCAAATATTGTTGCATACATACGCTCCGGAAGTAACGCTTACACATTCGTCCCACCTAGGCGATCTCGTTTCAGACCCGTATAATACAGCGTCGAATTTCTGTTCTAACCTTCTTACCGATTCTGGGAGAAGTGCTTCAACGTAACGTATCGTTTGGCAGATTACATGATTTGCTTGAACCCTGAATTTATAGAAATAATTAATTAACAGTCATCATCATTAATCACAGAATATTATTTTTTTGGGCCCTTCGTGTAATTTGTAATAATTGTATAAAAATGCTAACCAAAATCGTGTCCAAAATGTAACTTTATAGTGTAAGAATTTTGCCTTTTGCTATTCTTCAAAGTAATCCTATATTGTCTTCTATTCTACTGTCTAGAATGGGACAATATCTTGCAGTTTTGTTGTTGCAACCCTGACCATTAGGGTGTCCCGTCCTTGTATGAGAAATTGTTTTTTCGACCTACACTATCGCAACAGGTATCAAAATTTGCGTAATTTTACACAGATTACGAAACAAATTAAAAAACGGGAATTGCATGTCATCTTGAGGGCTCTACCGCACTTTGAAGTTTTGTAAACTTTACATTTTTACCGTATACCTAAAATAATACAAAAATCAAGTTTAAAAGGTATTTTATTATTACAATTAATAAGACAAAGCACAAGAAAACAAAATAAACAAAATAGAGCTTTATAATGAATCACAAAACTTAGAATGTAAACTTATTTTTGTGTTCAAAATTTGGTTCTATTTTCGCAACCAGCTAATTGTTTTCCAATAGGTCCAGAATATTCTCTAGGACCCAAAGTGCAACCATCTAAGGTCAAGAATGAATGAATACTCCTCTAAATATTGAATCACGCCACCCTTCCAACCGGTGTTAGTTGCTGTTCCATCACATCCAACGCAAATCACGCATCTAAATTCCAACCTTGACCTTCAAGTAAAGCTGTGATCAAAGTAAGAATTCCCTTTGCAGTGCCACGACTTGGCGTTGTGTGTCCCAAATAAACTGATCCAGGTTCTGCTAAAACTGAGATATGCTCTTTTAAAACTTCTTTGCGATGGTAATTATTCCCTATTTTCTCATTTATCAGAGTCTTGTCTTTCGCCCATCAAAGTAAATGCTTTTTATAACAATGCCTCCAATATTTTTGGAAGCTTCTGTCCGTGCTTTAGATACAGCTCTGTGGATCTTGTTTTTATCAATAACCAAAATTAAATCCTCCGCAGAAACCAAGCCGACGTCAGCCAAAACCGCAGAAGCAACAGCAGCAGCAGATCGCGCCGATAAACCGTATCTATCACAGACCTTAGCAACTGTTGGTAACGGCAATGTATTCCGATTCGCCGTTGAAGTGGATGTTGTCTCTACGGAGGGCGTGTTTGTCGGGGATGCCTCTGTTGTCCGATACGTTTCTGGGGAAGACTCACGCACCGAATCTTCATCATAATTTGCTGAGACACAATCGGTTTCTTGAGTAAAACATGACTTTTTTGCTGCCCTTATTGACTCTTCAGTTTGTCTCTGCTGTCGTTTTATTAATCTAGCCGTTTCTTTCTTATCAACGCCGCTGATAAACATTTTCCTATCATTCCTTTGATGCAACAAAAACTTCTGTCATTGATGGAAACTTTCTTAGTTTTTAAACACAAACAAGATTCAAATGGAGTGTATTTACAAGCAGCAATGTCAAAAAGATTCTCCGATGAATCCAAAAAACACTTTAGTTTTCAAAACTAGCATTCCGCTTGCTTTTGGGGTATCTTTTCAGATTGAGGTACTTTTCGGAATAGGATGTCAGTAATTGAATAACTCGTTCCTTAGTTACGATTGGAATCGAAGCTTTGGTGTAAATATCGTTGATCTTTGCAGAGAATTGGATAGAACCTTTCCATTTACTTCAATTTCAGGTCGTTCTTGACAAATAAAATAAATTTAATGACGTCCCTTATAGTTGGTAGCTGCCGATCGTCAAGTTCTTTGTATGGTCCCAATATAGCACAAGCAGTCTCATTACGCCTCGAACTCATTATTTAAATATCACAAAATTCGCTTATTTAATTCTGTAACAAACCCAACTGCACTTTTATAGCATAAAAATTACTTTGACTACGAAAGAAACACTCTCGTGTCAAGTCAAGACACTTCTCGAAACAAGTCGAAACTTGAAGGAATTTGCAGGTTGAAACCTAACAAATTCGAAGTCGCTGATAACGTGTTGTTGCATGCAAATCAAAACGTCGTGTATGTATTACACCTAAATAGAACAAAAAGTAAATATTTTTTATATTTAGTTCAGGAGTCGAAATTAAATATCACCATAAAAATGACAATTTTTCAAAACTTTGAAAATCGGTAGAACCCTAAAGATGTGGTTTTACTTTATTTTTAAAATTATTTTGATAATCTACGATAAATGACGCAAGTTTTAAGAGGTCTTGTGTTAAGGAAATCCAAAAAAAAGTTTTTCGGGACACCACTGACCATCCATCCACAACACATACTGGATATTTAATTCGACAACTAACAACTGATAAAAACAAGAGTAGAGTGAAAATAATACACGATTAATTGACTCTTGATGACCCGAAATTGTTTGCTTAACTGTCCTCATAACACTTGAATCGGACTACCACAAAATGTAGTAGTCAGGCCAAGAATTGCTAGCTATCTTAAACGAGCTAAATTAGTCTATAGTTCAAAACACTTTGATGCGCTTTACCGTGATCACTGTCAGAATCATGTAGAAGAGCACCTAAATCTTCAAGACTTTAAAAATCTATCTATGCTACAACCTCAAATAGTTTCAATTTGGGATCGCAATATCCTTAAGAAAAACAGAATGACAAACTCTTAACTCAAGCAAACCATTAATAAAGCAGCGACGCTTGCATCTATTATACTTCAGCATACTATTGCGCACAACATCAAGGTCGTGGCTATTCCAAAGTTATTCATTCTGTAGCAGCACGAAAAGACATGTACATTCTTAAAATCACGCTGGCCAAACATGAAATCCAACATAAATACTTACGTTCTAAATGCTTTTCATGCAACCAAAAAAAAAACGTTACTTTTACAGAGCTTTTAAAAAATAAATCGATTTTCTCAGAGGTTTAATATGAATATCGTTGGTCTATTTGTAATAATTCTATATACATGTATTAGTAAATAGAATCTATTATTGTCCCAAACCAATCTGCAGAAACCACCAGCAAAATATTCCTACTCAACATCCAGAACAACTGATCACCGGAACTACATAAACTGATGCAATAGTACTACACCCACAAAACAAAGCCATACAGAAAAATGCCATTCTATGCTTAAAGACTTTCTATTTCACTATGTCTCCAAAAGCCAAACTGATTTTTTCTTCTATTCTAGATAGGATATTAAAACAAAAAGAGACAAGCTGAAACCTACTCTAAAACGTTCAGCTAACTATCAATATAGGAAATCAAAAAAAGTTTCTTAAATTTTATTTTATTTTCCTCCGAAACCGGTTTTGGAAATTAAATTAAAATTTGAGAAACCATATGGAAGTACGTTTTACTAACCTACAAATTAATTGAGAGAGAACTCATTAATAATAATATAAAAAGAAATTTGACTTTTCGCCATTCGTTTTTTTGAAATAACTTTAAAAAGTCTTCAATTTTCGTTTTGAGTCATAATTATTTCTTACTAGAAATTTTCAAATAGATGAATACTTTTTACAAAACTTCTGTTGATTCTAATGTCTTTGACCTATCCAAATATTCACGCGACGCAACGTTTAGATTTTTCAGAACCATCGTTGGGTTCATTTTTTTGTGAGCGTTAAATCAAATTTTACCGTGG
Source organism: Ignelater luminosus (assembly GCA_011009095.1). Lineage (NCBI taxonomy): Eukaryota > Metazoa > Arthropoda > Insecta > Coleoptera > Elateridae > Ignelater > Ignelater luminosus. The sequence continues at coordinate 76,298 of VTPC01001418.1, read as the reverse complement.
TGAAAGAAATAATTATATGTAGATCTTAACAACGTACTATATCGTGTAGCCTAGATCATACTAATTAGATAGCATCGTTACGAAGTACTAAAAGGCAAAGTCTTGAATAGTATGCTATGAATACATTGTACTGCGTGGTTGTTAATTCAGATTAACAAATGAATAAATTTGCACAATCCTTGCTTAATTAATGAACTTGTTGGCTAAATTCTTACAAGTTTTATCAATTATCTACACTGTTCCAGAAGTCTATTGTAGATCTCTACAATTCAAGCAAACAAAGAAAACAAATGAAAGTGTATCAAATGTAGAAATATTAGAAGTCTTGTGGTTTGTCTATTGTACTATCAAACGATATACTAGAGTCCCTTCTGTTGCTGACAAATCGTAAGCTGGTCGATTTCACTCTGTGTAAACATCAGCAGCCATAAGAGCTGTAGAATTCTAGCCAAAACCAAAACCTGATGGTTCTGCAGATGAAATTGTCAAGTAAAACTCTGAAACGAGTGATTAATTAAGACCTGAAACTGAGCGCTTATCAAAAAAAGTCGGCTACCTACTTTACCTTTAAAAACAAATTAGGGAACAAAGAGTAAAGTTGCTTCTTTTCCTGTACGTCGATAACAAACGCAGCAAGGCTCTTTCTACATAAAAAAAGATTTTTACAATTAAAGAGCATCTAAATAAGCAAAATAATAGCGCTAACGCTGCTGAGAAGGTTCTTGGTGTGCAGCCAAGTCATCATTCAATATCTATCATGGTTTCACTAAGAGTTTCTTATTTGGGTACCAATCCAGTTGATTTCTATCAAAAGACTGTCAACACAACGGTTAAGCTGTATGAAGAAGACATTCTAAGAGTTGTAAAGCTACCACGCTTAATATGAGCACTGAAATTCTCAACAAGACTCAGCACCAGCCCTAAGGCAAAATCTTCACAAGAAAGGTTTTGTCACCAAAATATGGATTTTATTAAACACAAAGTTTGGCCCTCATTAGGCACAGACCTGAATTTCTTGGATTACAAAATTTGGTGATATTTAGAGGAGATCTGCCTTACGGGCCACCGGAATTTGGAGCAGTTAAAGTTATCTTTAGTTGAAACTTCAAAAAATGACCAACATTGACACGGAAGTCGTACGTGCTGCCATATCTGATTGGTTTCGACGATTACAAGCCTGTGTGGAAATACAAGGAGCTTATTTTAAGCAAATTATGTATCAAGTGTTCGTATCTTCGTCTAATTCGTTTTATTTTGTAGAACGAAAAAAAGGTCTCGACACAACTAATAGACCAATAACACTGAAACGTTTTGCATGGTTCAATTGAGACGTAGACATAGATATCAGCTACGTACCCAGTCTGCATTTTTAGATTTAGGCCTGCTAACAGAAATAATTGTAAAATATTCATTTTTGAATAAAGTTCTGCTGTATACTTTATTCTTGGTGAAGGATGGGTGGTAGGAAGAAACGTTTGCATTTTGATTGGTTAGTTCGTTCCACTTTTATATTATAAGAACAAAATTTACTTTTATGTTTAATATATCAATATTGGTAGCTAAGCATGTATAAACAATATTGGTTATGATTTCTATTTTACTAACTGAATTATTTATAAAAACACTAAGTCAGAAAGCTTGCATAAAAATTCAAATTTCCACTTAACTAAAAATAAGATATGACGTAAATTTTTAGATCGGAAGGTATTTTAACGTGCTAAGAACGGCAGGGGCATGCTTGTGTTAATTGCCGTCATATTTATTACATTTGCGAAAAATAGAAGAATTTGAGAAAAGCATTCTACTATATACTTTCAATTTCACGTGTAGAAACGTTGGTGGACAAACCTATTCCTACAAGTTTCAATGTTTCCGAAAAGACTTCACACTTGCAACATATGTATGCACGCCCTAACTGTAAGCGCTGTGGTGATTTGTTAAAATGCCAACACTCCACGGATTGTGGATGTCTTGCACATTTTATGTCAGTTTGATACAAGTTTACTGTTTTACCTTTCTTGATCTTGTATTACCGTTTTGCTACATACTACAAAAATTCTTGTTGCAAACCAAAGTGGCGTACTTACTTCCAAGGCTCGCTGTTCAAAACTTTTCGTTTTGTAGTACATTCGTCAATATATCCTTTTGAAATGAACTAAGATACGTGATATAGTACAATAAATTTATCAAAGTATGGACAAATCCAATCTAAGGACCATAACAAAAATTGAAGATTCTGGAGAACCTGCAGTGTTTTTTGGAGACTGGATAGGTCAGCATTGTTAGAAACAGAAAAAGCCTCTAGAATGTAACTGAATTGCAATGGTGAGCTTCGAATTTGAATAACCCTGTATATACTATAAGCTGAAATTCGGTACTGTCCTTATTCACCTGCTTTGGTAGGTGAATTAAGGTAATGCTTCTTGTATTTGTTTTAAAGTTTAGACATTTAAGACTACCTTACTTGGTTGAATATAAGTAAACTGAGTTGTTCAGATAGTCTATTGATTACGCAATCAAATATACCAAAACTGTCTTTTATTATATTGTTATTACGAGTCCAAAAAGGGTGAAAGTAAGGCATGCCAAAGAAAGTATCAAATAGAAAAAGTCGCTTAGGTTAAAAACAAATTGTGCAACTACTAGATTAAAACTGATTTTCAGTCTACTTGCTTACATTTTTGAATTGAGATCTAAATAAGAAAGTAAGAAGTAGCAAAAAATAAGTTTAGTGTTACTTAGGTATGAGACTGAGTCTTTTGCAAATCAGCTAATTTACAGTTTATAGTACTTGACTATTAATTGAAGTAGGCGAGGAAAACTTGGGAAAGATTTGTACAAAGCACAAATACGTCGTAGGTCCATCCAACTGAGTAATTCTAAATTGCGACACTTCAAAGAATTAAATTAAATCAAAGAATGTTATATATCTATCAAGACATTTTAAACTTGCATCGCTAATGTATCCATGTATTCTTATATTTGACCAAAGCAAAACATACTAAACTGTATCAAGTGTCGTATTTCTAAGATTGGAGTAGAATTGAGCAAGTAAAACAGAACTTAGTCCTTAATGATTTCTTAAGAAAAATATAGTTACACATGAAATGATTATAGCGCACAACATACTGACTAACTAAGAACTTACCTTTTCGATGTTCTGGGTAACACATTTACTAAACCACTGATATAATCTGGAACAGCTACAATTACGATATCATTCTCGTTTAAAATTTTACCAGGAAGATTGATTACATCATTAAGCAGTTCAAACCAAGAGATACTAGGCCATTCTTCTTGCAGTTCTCTTATTGACATAGGATTATATAAAGCCGTGTCATTACGACGTTCCTCTTGGGGAAGGCTAATCTATCAAAACACCAATGTCAACATTCATAATTCACAGTTTCTAAGTATACTTACATTGGCAAGCTGCATTCTAAAATCCAACATTGTCGTCATCTCATATTCGGCAAAGCCTCTTTCAGCACCAAACAAAACGGATGCATTAACCATATACTGAAAATAAGCGTTTACTACAGGATCTTTCAATCCGTTCAACAAGGTTTCTCTGTTCATCTCCAAATCTGGTTGGTCTATCTTTAATAAAATCGTTAAGTAGGCAAAAGACAATATAAATCATAATAACCTTACAATCATAACGCTACGAGAAGAATTTTTAGAATCAGGTTGAATAGAAAAACTCATAAAGTTATTTAAGCTTAATCCACGTTGTCTAAATTTGGCTATCGATTTTTGCCACTCAAAATTCTCTTCATTCCAAGATTTACCTTTAACTACTGGCCATCCACCTAAGTCATCTAGAATTTCTTTAAAGGTAGGTAAACTGTCAAGTTCTATTGCTGTTGAATTCATGCATATTTTATATAGCCGTTTCAGTAACATAAATGGGCGTGGTTCATTTGGTTTAGGTGGTTCTTCTATAATAGTCCTCAACTGTTGTTGTACTATAGCGCCTGTAGATACAAACGAACTAAGTTGCACTTTATCCTCAGGTATGGTCGTTTTCTCCAGATAACCACCACAAGCAAACTGATAGAAATTATCGCATGGATCTACAGATTGATCGATGTATTTTAAGACTATTGCTGCTGATTGAACACAACCCGGAGTTGTACATATTTCAGGTTTTATTTCTGGAGTGACAGAGGGCCTAAAACAAATTTGACTCTGTAAGCTTAATCAAACTGAAAATGATACCATTTGTGGTAACAAGTTTTTGTAAGCCATACTAAGTTGAAGGTCTAAAATGAGACATCAATCATCAAAGAAACATACATTGACTATCGGCGAACCCAAAGCTGAAGATAAAGGGTCTGGTGGTGTAGTGAATCTCCCAGTACGGAGTATAATTATAAGGCTCACTGGAAAAATTTCTGCAGATGGTTAAAAAACACAGATACAATTAAGCAAATGGCTTTATTGTTTTTTAAAATATTCGCCTTTAGCATCAATACACTTTTGCATACGCTCAAACATATTTTCGAAGCCTTTGTTCCAATGTGAAGTTAGTAACCCAGACAGCAGTTGCCTAAATGCCTTAACGGCTGCTTCAGGCGAAGAAGAACGTTCACCACGTATCTTGTTTTTGATTGTCGGGAACAGAAACGAGTCATTTGGTGCTATATCAGGCGAATACGGACAGTGCGACATCAATTTCACTTTTTCACTGGCTAAAACGTTGACAGTCTGTCAAGCTGTATGGGCACTTGCATGGTCATGGTGAAGAAGAATGTGCCATTTGGATTGTTTTTTCTGATTTCACCGATGACTTCCGGCAAACCGATTGTTGTGTACCAATCAGCGTTTACAGTTCTTCGATCTTTTAAAGCTATGGTTGCCACATGTCCAGAAATACGGAAGAAACAAGCGATCGTTTTGCTTTGCAACACCGTGGAAACGAATTACTTTTGGGGGTTTTGACTCACCTCGAAACATCCAAACGGTGGATTGTTATTTAGTTTCCGACTCATATGAGTGGATCCAACTTTCGTCACCAGCAATAATGTTGTACACAAAATTTGAATAACCTCGGTTGAATTTCTTCAACATTTCTTTGCACCAATTCACACAATTCTTCTTTTGAGTTTCACTCAAATTATTTATTTATTTATTTGTAACCCAAACAAAACGGGCTTTGCCCAATAACATTGTAGGGGAAATTCCACATTTGTAAATAATACATAATAATAATTATTATTAATAAATACTTAATAATAATAATAATAATAATAATAATAATATGAGACAAAGAGGGAAAGAAGAAATATAAGTAATCCTGGAATGAGCAGAAACACATAAACTAGCTTATTTAACAAAATTAGATTCTTCGAGGGTAATTTGAATATCAATATCAGTTTCATAACTTATTTTATTGACTCGGGTTGTCATTCGTATTAATAGAGAGTAGAAGCGTAAATTAGTTCTATATTTAGGAATGTACAAGATGTTTCGTGGTCGAGATCTATGTGCCGGTACGTAGAGTTGCACCAAAGGCTACAGTCTGGGACAATCTATCCTGTTACTTATTAGCTTATGAATAAAGCAAAAATGTTCCCTAACTCTCTTTTTTTATATAGTTTGACAATTTTGAATTCTAACCTAACATCTTGATACTCGTTATAACCGGGGTATTTTTCATGTGCTACATTAGAAAACCTAAACTCTTTAATGACGCGTTTGCTATCTCATGGACATGATCATTCCACTTTAAATCCGACCTCAGATTAATTCCTAAGTCGCAAACGCTCTGGATTCTCTCTAAATTGTTACTATTAATAGTGTATTGATAACAGTGGGCAACAATGACTTTGCTAAATGAGTCTCATAGGCTGTTCCTAAATAGTTATGTAAATACTGCTGTTTAAACATTTGAGTATGACACAAATATGCAAGACAGCCGTGTTGTGGCTATCTGTATCATTATGGCAAGAACCTATTTATTACACTCTTAGATCAAATACAGATTGTGAAAAAATACGTACTAATCCCATTATATTACGATGATTCTTTCAGAAGGTATATAAGACTGTTACCATAAATACATAGGGGTAAAATATTCTTTTTCAATACCTAAAGAGCAAGTTTCCCAGAATTAGCATGCAAAAATCAAAGCAGACATCTTTGGTGGGCAACAAATAAGGAAGCTAATGAAGGAAGGTGACTTTGATGCAAGCCTAGATCAGCAAGAGGCACTCGCATGGGCAAGCTTTAAAGATGATCACAGAACTTCTTAGGAAACACAAAAGCTGACAACCATGAAGAACTCGCCAGTGACTTATTGGGAAACTACAAAGTTCTTGGATGCAGTGTGTTATTAAAAATTCATATCTTACATTCCCATTTAGATTTTTTCTCCGTAAATCTGGACGAAGTTAGCGATGAAAATGGACTGTTATTAACACACCACCTCCTGTTTTATCACTAAACACTTGACTACGGTCACATCGATATACAATATATCGAGAGTCAAACACTGGCAAGATTTCTTTGAATAAATTAATTTTCGTATTAACTTTCGTGTGCACCCCTGTACGTTTTCATAATAGATTTGACAAGTTTTATTTTTCATGGAAACTTTAAATAAATTTACAATAGATGAAACTGCCATGCGTACAAGCCTCTGCTAGATAATCCAAAGGAGTATTTAATATACGAGGGCGGTTCAATAAGTACCCGTGTTAGAAATGAAGACAGAATTTTTTTTTTATTTTTCAACATAGTCTCCTATATATATACACTTCTCCCAACGTTCCTGCCATTTTTTTAGCCCCTCCAAAAAATAGGATTTGTCGAACTCTCCAAAATACGCCTCTATCTCGGCGATGACTTCCTCGTTTGAGCTAAATTTTTTTCCCGCGAGCCATTTCTTCATGTTAGGAAACAAGAAAAAGTCGCAGGGAGCCAGATCGGGTGAATACGGGGGGTGCGGCAGCAATTCATAACGCAATTCATGCAGTTTGGCGGCGACAACTCCGGATGAATGTGCTGGTGCGTTATCGTGGTGAAACAGCACCTTCTTTTTCGCCAAATGTGGCCGTGTCTCCTTCAATTTTTTGTCGAAGCTGTCTAATAACTCACTGTAGTATTGTCCAGTGATCGTTCTTCCTTTTTCTAAAACATTCATGAGGATGACGCCGTTCGCATCCCAAAAAATCGTCGCCATGACCTTTCCGGCCGATGGAACCATCTTCGCCTTCTTTGGAGCAGATTCACCGGGAGAAATCCATTGTTTTGATTGTTGCTTAGTTTCTGGTGTGTAATGATGAATCCAGGTTTCATCAACGGTGACAGCTCGACGCAAAAACTCCTTCGGATTTCGCTTAAATTGCTCCAAACACTGCTTCGAAGTTAACAGCCGCATCCGCTTGTTGTCCACCGTTAGCAATCGCGGCACCCATCGCGCCGACAATTTTTTCATCGCCAACTTATCATGTAAAATATTAATTGCCGTTCCGGTCGACACACCTACGGCCTCTGCTCCTTCACGCACTTTCGTTCGTCGATCAGCGAGAATCATGTCGTGGACTTTTTGAATGATTTCCTCGGTAACCACGTCTGCCGGGCGTCCTGGTCGCTCCTCATCAAAAACGGATGTTCGCCCACGTTTAAATTCGTTGAACCAATATCTAACTGTGGTCATAGATGGCGAAGTGTCCCCATAAACAGCATCCAACTTTGCTTTTATCTCCTCGCATTTTTTCCCATCCAAAAACAGAAAGCGAATTACCGAACGATACTGCTCTTTTTCCATCTTAGCTAAAATCACGAAACACGTCTTACTCAAATGGCTGTCAAATCCAAACTAACCTATCAATCAGTCTGCAATTTGTTATACCATCGTTTGATAGATGGCAGCACACGATGATAACACCGACTTCCCTCAGGAACGCCTTCTGTCGTCAAACACGGGTACTTACTGAACCACCCTCGTAAAGTAAAATAAACTAAAATAAAGTAAAAAAATTTTTATGCGCAGTTTTGTATTATTTTATTGACGAAACTGATTTTATCTTGCAACCATACATTCTTCATACCAAATTGTTCAACTGCATTATATAGTATGTTCACTCTCGTTTTTGTTAAGTCTTCACAAACAGTTATACCGGAACCTTTTAATTTTCTTTTAGAATTAAACACCATTAAGCGGTAACCGTCACTTACAAATTTAACAATTACTGGTCTAGGTTTAGCACCCACCGTAAATCGTCCCACTCGATGACACCTGTTAATATGGTCTTCCATAATAGAAAGTTGCATAACACCTCCCTATAAATATCTTCGCTCTCGCCTTCCTTTATTCCAAAGACACGGACACTGTTCCTCTTTGTGTACTATTGAAGACTGTTGTTTGCATCGCGCAGTTCTTTATTTTCTTCTCGTAGTCTTAGCAGATCGTATGGTAATTCTGTCACCTTTTTTTTTCACTAATTTCCTTATTAATTAGTTTTTCGAGTTGATTTTCCATTTTCTTCCTAGCAATTTCTGAAATTTTATCGGCTATATGTTCTAACAAATTCGTATAAGATGATACTACCTTTATAGAAACATCTTGTGTGTCTTTCTGTTGGGATTGGGCAAAAACCATTATGATAGTGATAACGTATATTATTAGTACACAAGTGGTTATCAACTTTTGAGGAATATGTGCACAATATACCGGGTGTGAAGTTTCAAATCCGTACATAAGACAATTTTATTATTAATTTATTTTGCTAATTCTGAGCATTTTTTGGTTAATTTATTAGTGCCAGATTGAGAGGGAGCTTCTACCCTATCGATTGATACCATTACCTCCCCTGCAGGTTCGTTTGGATTGCAGGAATTACAAAAATATGTACAGGTTTGAAACTCCACACCCGGTATGAATATTTAATTTTAAATAATCATTCCAGCAGGTTGTGCACATCTACTCGCACCATGTACACATACGAGAATTTATTTGGAATGTGGAATCCAGCAACAGCAAAGCTTAAATGATCGTGTGTATTGCTTTCATGTCAACTTTTATTTCACATGTCATTTGCTGATCTTGTTCAATCATTTCACGCACAGTAGCAACGTTAGTTGCAACAACAGACGTAGATGGACGACCTTCACGAAATTCAGCACTGAAAAAAGAACGTTCACGCTGGAACTCAGCAAACCAATTATAAACAGTTCTATTCGATGGAGCTTCTTCACCAAAAGCCGAATTAAGCTGTTCGATGCATTGTTGAGGTGTTAAGTTGCTTCGAAAATCGTAAAAATCGTTGCTCGAAAATGTTCGCGGGAGAGTTCTATTTTTTCACAAAATTACTTTTTTCAAAGCGCTCTGTAAGCAGAACTGGTTAGCTTGGGTACGAACCACAGTACGAACTGTCAACCGAATTATAGGTTAGAAGTGACAAATGTTTCGAATTTGACAATGTCACAACGCTGACACTTGCAGAAGTACCCGATTGCAAACATTCTTCCAGCAAGCCTAGTATTAGTTATACTTAAAAGTTTTGGATTTATGAAGATCTCGTTTAATTCAGATAACTCTAGAATGTTCCATAATTAAGATGGGATGCCTACACGTTTAAACGTTTCAAGGGTTGCACCCAAATCTCTCAAAGTAGAAGATATTTTACCAACTAATGTAACTGGTTCGGGAAGAAAGATTAATCTCTCTTCTAAATAAATTAAAGAGACCTTAAATTCAAGTTATTTAGAAGGTCCAGACGATAATAATTCAATGATATCAAATAAGATATTTCAACTTTAGAGCCTTATTAGTAGAGAACAGATAGTTAGGCAAGTTCATTTTCTTTGTAATTAGGTGAACTTAAGACACATTAAAATTACAATCCTTTTCGGCGAATACAGATTTCAAATATGTAAATATGTCTTTGCCTTTGTTTTTGCCCTTTTAGAGGTTTTTGGCAATATTTGCCCTTTTAAAGCATTTGGTTGCTTTTCTGTGCCTTTTACTACCACTTCCAGCAGAAATCAGAATTTTATAAATCCTATAATATAAAATGTTTAAAAATATTTTGCTTAAGTAAATTATTATTAATTAAAACCCGCTACAGCCGGGCAGGTATAATGCATAATTTTCTAATATGTTCAGTCTTCTTACCATACGGAGCAATAGAAGGATTACAAGCTACCTGACCAGCCAGGTATACACCAGTTCCCGTACTCGGATTTTTCAACTCTTCCGGGGTATTTCAATAATTTTTTTCAGCTTACTGAATTTATTAACGAGAAATTTTACTTTAACGTCGGCTTGGGTTTAAATTTGTTTCCAGCTTATCAATGGATAAGAGATATTTGGTTTTCCAAGAAAAATATGTTGTTGTTCAACCTTACTTACTTTATATCTTGAACCGGCGGTTACAAGAAGCCTGCCCTTTTCGTTTACTTTCTGCAATTGAGTGAGTGAGCTAAGAATAGTTTGAATTGTGTTACGCGTTAGATTTGTAAAATGCCACCAAATAAATAATATAAAAGTGCGAATTATACTCAATGGACGAAAATAGATTCTTGTTTAAGTACTGATGGTAAAGTTTAAAATTGTTAAGCCTGTGAAAAAACGGTAAGTGTTTTTTACTTCATCTTAATTTTAGCCCTAACAAGCCAACTTAATTTTAAATTAATGCAACAAAAAGGTTTCACGTTACACAGCATCTAACCACGGCATTGAACGCAACTAATGTAAAAAGAAAAATCGGCAATAAAAAGTAATAAAGTAATTTGAAAAAGTGCCTTCTATGTCGGTACCTAAAAGGTCTGAGATTTCCTTTGAATTATGTAAAGCACTTGTTGCAGGAAGTATACCTATTGTTATGATAAATGGAGAGCTCTTTTTCTCAGGGTCCTTATTTTTCTTCGTGTGGTTCTTAATTTTTTTATTAAAACGCTATTTTTTTGACAATATTAATTTATTTATGTTTTTTACTGTCATTACATTTATCAAACAAAAAACAAAACTTTTTTTTATACTCTCTTTTTTTATCATTTTCAAATATCACTACATTTTTAATATCATCACATTTACATTTTTAATATCATCACACTATGCATAAATTTAAAAATACCGTCTTTAGAAGTGTTTTAGAAAAGCACAATAATCAAATAATTCTTGACGAATCAACATTAAGGACAAATTATCTAAGCTTGTGTTACGAATCGAGAATAGAACAAATTTAGAAAGAAATTGGAGAAAATTTTATCGTTGGCTTATTGTTAACACATTAACTAGTAATAAAGCAGGAACTCTCTATTTGCTGGAGTCAAGCACTAGAAAATATATTTTTAACAAAGCCTATTATAGTATTGCTATTACTAATGAAATTGGCTTTGGAACATGGTAAATTAAACATAAAACTAACGCATAACGATTAAGGAAAGTTATAAATGCGTAATTTAATAATACATTTGATTAATATAAACCCGTGTTAGGATGTAGTCACTGGGTCGAAAATCAAAGTAAAGCTAGTAATAATAATGATGCTAACAAAAACTTCGAATCTTTCCTTACTTCCCCGGACGTAGGCGTAGAAAGGGATCAAGGTACAACGAACCGATCTCATGTTCTAGTCAATTTGGCTTTAGCAAAAAGTATGTTTAAATCAAAAATACCGCATGCTATTATGTGATAATTAGGTTATAATGAATTATAAACCTGTATTAGGAAATACTAACGATACTAAAAATGAATGTGCACAAAACGAGAACAATAAGGACGTAAACGAAAATGTTGATTCTTTTCATGCTTCTTCCGATGAAGATTCTGAATTATAAAAATAAACAAATTAGAGAAAGGAAGCCAAATGAGCCTTGTAATAATTGTGTCTACAAATGCTTGAATTCGATTGACAGAGAGGGCAGAGAGATTATTTGTTGAGAGTTTTGGAAGCTTGGTGACTATAGAGACAAAGGGATTACATTGTAGCAAGAGTAAGTGTCGACAAAAGTGCCAGAACAAGGGTGGAAGAGTCAAGGAGGAAGTTTCTGCACCAACATCATTTAATTTATTCAAATCAAAGGCATAGAGTTTGTAAAAAATTCTTTTTCTCGACTCTGGACGTTTCAGAAGAAATGACGCTCACTGCTCTTTTTAAGTCAGGTCGCTCCTATGACAATGTACCATCACCAGATGGCCGAGGAAGGCATGAACCAGGAGTAAATATAGCTGAGAATATCATGGCACTGACAAAAAAGTACATATGCTTGTTTTCCACAGTACTAACTCAATGGTGTAGAAAAGATTCCAAAAAAGTTTATTTAGAAAACATTTTAAATAAAGAAAAAATGTACTTGCTGTACTTGGAATTTTGTAATAATAATAAAATTAAACCAGTTATCAAAACCTTATATAGGGAGATTCTGATTTAAAAAAGATATAGAATTTTATGAGCCAAGAAAGGATCAGTGCTGGTGTTATGAATATAATCTGAAAAAGTCAGATGATCAAGCAGAAAAGCTAGAAGGATATGAGCTTCTTAAGAAAAGAAAAGATGCTGAAAATTCAGCCAAAAAAGAAGATGGCGAAAGAGCCAAATATGACAAGACCTTTGTAACTGTTGATTTTGATTTAGAGGCAGCGCTATATTGTCCTTTATTTTCTGCCAAGCCCATACTTTATAAAAGAAAGTTGGCAGTATACAACTTCACCATTTATGAAGTGGCAACAAAACAGGGTCATTGTTTCTTATGAGGCGAAACTTCAGGCAAGAGGGGAGCAAACGAAATCGCCACATGTTTATCAATATTTATAGATAACTTAGCAGCCACTGTAAAACATTTGACACTATACAGTAATAATTGTCCTGGATAAAACAGAAATTGCATAGTAGCTTCTATGTTATCATATTGCCTAAGTAAAAGTACTCTAAAAAGCGTCGAAATTAAGTTCTTAGAAGCTGGTCATATGCACATGGAGTGTGACTCAATGCACGCCACTATTCAGGTAGCTTCTAAAAACGTAGAAATTATGTTGCCAAGTGGTTGGTATACTGTTGTAAAATTTGCAAAAAGAAGAGGCAAACTTTATACAGTCCATGAACTAAAAACACACAGACTTCAAAGATTTCAAGCATTATAAAGAATCAGCATTGCCAAATTTCTATACTGCCATAGATAAAAGCAATCTTAATTGGAGAAATGTGCGATGTATTAAGTTTTTTAAAGAAACTCCTAATATTCTATATTACAAAAACGAGTAGTGAGATGTTAGTTACACAGAACTCGACATGCAACATCGGGCAAGAAGAGGGCGTCCAAGTCAAATATTAATTGCAGTTCCTCCTCTATACGAACGACAGTTAAAAATATATGTCAAAAAATATAAAAATTTAATGGAGCTTTGTCAAGCCAACGTTATACCACGGCAATATCATATTTATTATAAAAACTTAAATATGGATGAAGAATCTGAGCAATACTCTTCAGAAGACGAAATAAGTCTTCAGACAATGAGGGAAAGACTGAAGAAAAATTCACTTATCCAATATATTTGTCTGTGTTGTATTAAGATTATTATTTTAAATTTGTTTTGTATGTTGCTTTCTGTATTTTTTGTACTAAAAATGATGTTCAAATGTTGGCAATTGTTTCATACGCCGTCTGAAGAGTGACATGTGGTAACAGAACGTATCAACCAGAAATACTAGTTTTTAAAATGATTATTTTGTATTTTATGAATTATTTTAATTTTAATGTCATGTGGACGCCCTTAGCTACTTTATTTTAACCTAACTATGGAAATGATTTTTAAGTCGTTTTTATGGTTTCCTGTAAAATTCATAATTTGGTTCATACGCCCCATTGTTATGAAGCCCTCAATTATCTCGTTTTCATGTTTTATTATTATAGTGTGGTTCACAAGTTCCATTTTGGCTATTTTTTGCCTCACTTCACCAAAAATTATGATCGAGGTGTCATTCAATTTGGAATGGCATTTAGAAACTTTTCGAATATTTCGAAGTCTCGCGCAAAAATATAATTTTAATTTAGAGGTGAAGATATGGCTAAAAACGCGTGATCCGGCCGCCGCAGCGCGCGCCTCTTACTTTGCTCTCTTTAACAAAAAAAATTTTTTTACCAATTAAATATAAGTATTAAGGAATAAAGAAATTCAGGTATCATTGGGATACATGAATGAACAATAATCTATCGAAAACAAAATTTTCCCACAATTTGTTTATTAGTTATGCTTTTGTAACTAAAAAAGTTTTTGATTGTTTATAAAAAAGTGGAGATTGACAATTTTTTTATTTTTCCTACGGTGATCTGTTCTGTAGCCTTTGGAGAATAAGTTCAACAAGTGAAGAAAATCTCAGGTTTTTAGTTTATACATATCATGGTTTTTATGTAAATTTTCAATTGGTAAAATTTCTTTAGTTAACAAAAGCATAACTAGTAAACAAATTGTGGGAAAACTTTTTTTCCGATGGATTATTGTTCATTCATGTATCCCAATGATACCTGAATTTTTTTATTTCTTAATAATTATATTTAATGGGTAAAAAAAATTTTTTTTGTTAAAAAGAGCTAAGTGGCGTGCGCGGCGGCCAGATCACGCGTTTTTAGCCCTATTTTCACCTCTAAATTAAAATTATAAATATTGGTGGTACAATTCCGGGAGTTAAAACTTTTTTGTAGGAGATTTCCTGTTCTTTAAGGATCTTTTTTTTTGATTTCCGATATTTGCAATATTCTCCGAGATATTTGCAAAAAACGAAACCCCTTTCTTACGTAGGTGTTTATAACTTTTGCAATTTTTTTGCGCGGGATTTCGAAATGTTCGAAAAGTTTCTAAATGCCATTCCGAATCGAATGACACCTCGATCATAATTTTTGGTGAAGTCGGGCAAAAAATAGCCATAATGGAACTTGTGAACCACACTATTATACCTGTGAATATATTTATGATTGAAAAACTTTTTAAACGCTCAACTTGTACGTATACTTGCAAGTGTTAAAAGTATTTCTGTATTTCGTTGTAATATTCACTTGTTATATTTTATATGTTACATTTTATATATTGTACTTTATATTTTTAAGTTATGGACAATACATGTAATATATATGTGGTCCAATAAACAGTACTGGTACTATTACTATGTACTACTTATTGTATTGGAACAATCGACTAAAATGATGATGAAGTGATTTGAGAGAAAATGATCTGTTTAATTCTTGAAGTAAATAAGGTTTAATTTCAAACTTAAACACTACCCACAGAACTATGAACTTAAAATATGCCAACAGGTTTATTCAAAAGGAGAAAGATTCCCAGAAGAACTATATAGTCTATTTTTGAATTTTGTGATGCTAGGAAATTACTTTAAAATCAAGTTCATTGCACAACTTATACAAATTCGAAGTTTGGAAGTTACAAATTAAATATGGTATATGTAAATAAAAGTATCTCAGTGTTGTCAAATTGACCTACTAAAACAAGTTTGCAATCTTAATAGATGTATTTATTGTTCCTTTATTTATTGCTGGATCAAGTGCTGTATTGACGTGACTCATCAGTTAGCGCCTTGGAGTTGACTTAAATTTGTTTAGACAACTGAACTAAATATTATTTGACTGTGCTGCGGGCTGTAAGAGGTGTGACATTTATTAAATCGGAACTATGTATCTTTAAGTCTAAGTTAACCAGCAAGCAAAAATTGTTTATTCTATAGTACATTTTAGCTACGTAAAACCCTGCCGCTTAACCTATATAACTTGCCAGTAAGATTAGAAATTCAATAAACAATTTTTTATAAATAAAACAGAACTTACTATTTATCATTAATTCATAAATACTGGCGGTTTATCTGCATTACAGAGAAATACGAACATTTCACCGTAAAGTTCAAAAACAGAAAACCAAGAAATTTCAGTTTTATTTATTTAAAGCGTTTTGGACATTTTAAGTAAAATGTTTATGATACATACATAAATACAATTGTTTTGTTTATACTAAATAAAGACATCATATTTTATTTATATGTAAAGTTATTCTATATGAAAGTTTGATTTTTTATAAGGTAATATTACAGACTGGAACATCTGTTTTAACTGCTCTATGATCTGTACACATGAAAATTGAAGAATTATGAGATTATGACAAAAACAACTTGTTCAAAAAAGCAGTACACATATAAAAGGAAGGCGCTAACATTTCTGGTCAAGGTCAGACTTGAACATCCAAGGTAATGTGTTTACATCGGGTCAAGGAAAGTTGCAAAAAGTAATGAGTCATGACAAGGTCATAACTCATCAGTCATTCAAAGCCTGCACATTAGCATTAGAGATTTAAGGATTACAGAAATCTAAAATATAATTATTTCCAGTAGGTATTTAATTTATTTATCTTTTATGAATATATATGTAATTTGTGTTTTGCGGAAACTGAAGAGATTTTCTAAAAAGTTTAATGCTGATCTCAATTTATTATATTTATTTGCCTGCTGAATTAATCATTCTCATACGTTTTATGAATATTTTCTTAAGTTAAGGAACAAATCATAACTTAACAGTTTTCTATTATTTTTTAAATCTAGATGGCCTTCCTTTACAAGCAACATTCAAACCATTGCAAGAAAATCAATAGTTATGGTAAATTCATAATTCAAAACCATTAATGAAGTTATTTAAATTTGTATTACAAGCTTAACGAAATTAAAAAGGATTCGAAGTTATAAATCCTGCTACCGTGGTGTAGCGTGTAGATGGTTAGAACGTCTAACGTGAGATACACAGGGTGATGCAGGTTCGAACCTACCCGCAGGTGTATAGTAAGGGAATCAAATCTTTAAAATTAATTTAATGTAAAGCTCATAAAACAAATTTAAATAACTTCAAAAATTAATTAATTATGTTTGGAGCAAAAAGCTCGAGAAAAAATTGTTAAAAGTAACAATAATTTATTGTTTGTTTAAAATATCCATATTCCATCTTACCTGCTGAAATTACTGGTGGAAATTATGTTACTTATTACAAAAGCTGTTAAACTGTTGGTAAAAGAACAATTTAAGTATACCCATGGACAAAAATAATGCATACTTCCATACTGTTGATTTATTCTTCTGTTTGAGAAGTAATATAGATCGGAGTGTGCTGGATTGTTGTTTTTAAGCTTAAATTAATGTATCTGCCAAGGAAATTGCAAATAAGTCTTGGTATGTAAAATTCACAACTCAATTTATTGAACAAGGAACTTCAGAAGAATAATAACACGTGATTAATAACTGAACAGTTTCAAAAATAACGTGACTTAAGGTTTTGGATTTTTTCTTGGGCAATCGATTCCCATTCTTCTCTTGCAGCAATTCTGAGTTCATTTCTAGTAGTAGGAGCCGGATTTCTGTGCCGAATCCTTCTTTTCAGCATGTCCCATAAATGCTCGATTGGGGTAAGATCGGGACGGTATGGATGCCTCTCTAATGTTCTGATATTAACCTCATCGAGATATTGTGTCACTGCAGCGGCTGCGTGGGGACGCACTAGCACAAATTTCTTATACCCTATAACTCCAACATGCTCTTGTAAGATGTCTTCAATGTATCGTTCAGCCGTCATTCCTCCGTTAATCACCACAAGGTCTGTACGTTACTCTCAACTAATACCACCCCAAAACATTATTCCATCACTTCCAAAGCTGACATTAGTAACCAAATTGAAACTGTTATAACGCTATAAGTTGAATCCTTGTTCCGTTAGTAAAACAACTATCCGTCCATTCCTCCATGGTCCAATTAGCATGGACTGTAGCAAATTTTAATCTTTGCCTTTTGTACTGTTGAAAGAGACGGAACATTACGGCAGGTACGTTGGCATTCAAACTGACTTCTTTTAACCTTCGCTTTATCGTCTCAGAACTAACAGTAATCCTTCTGACGTTTTGCAGCTCAATTCTTAATCGAGAGGATGTAAGCTCACGATTTCTTAAAGACAGAAGTTGAACAAAGTGATCATCTGCAGCACCGGTGCACCTTCTTCGTCCTTTCCCTACCCTTTTTTTTATAATTTCCAGTTTCCTGGTATCGTTAAAATCCGAGAAACCATACATTGATCTAATTGAACAATTCTTGCAATGTTTTTCTGTCTGTAATCTTCTTGTCATAAAGTTACCACTTTTACGGCATCCAATTCTTTGCTGTGGTTATTTCGCGGCATCAGAGCAAAACCAAATTTTGGTAATTGTTCGATATAGCTTCCCCCAACGAAAACGACATTTTGAGAGCAAGGTTTTGGTACCAGCAGGTAGAGAATTACTCACAAAACATAATTACGTGGCCGCAAGTAAAGAAAATTATTCCAATCTTGGCGAAACGGACGAAAAACAAACACAATTTTTAAGCACATCTTAGGTTATGTTGCACAATAGAAACAATGAAGTTGGCAACTAATTTAGCTGCTGCACACACTACTGCAACATGAACCGCTTATGGATGCTATAGGCGGCTTCTTTCACTCCCAAAATGGCCCAATCTTGCGGGGGTGGTGCTAGCGAGGGTATAGAAAACGAACCCAAGGTAACTAAGAATGAATTATGGGAATTTATGCAGGAAGTAAAAGACCGAATGAACCAGGAGGTAATAATAATGGGCGACCTAAATAGGAGAGTCGGCAGAAAGGAGCAACGGGTCACCCGGTAGGGAAGTTTGGAGAAGAAGCCAAAAATAATAATGGAAAAAGAATAAAAAAATTCTGTTTACATAATTATATGATAAAAGCAAACACACAGACACTATGAACATAAAGACCTACACAGGTATACAAGAGTGATGGCAATCAGGGGAGAAAAATCTATAATTGATTTAGCACTGATGCAAAGAGAAAACAGAAAATCGGTAAACGATGTTAGGGTAAAAAGGGGTAAAGAAGCCGGTAGTGATTACCACCTAGAAGAAATTAATATAAAAGAAACCGGCATGCAACTGGAAGAAAAGGCAGGGGTTAACAAAGAATATGAGCAAGTCAGTATAGGGACATACAAGCTGTTGAAAGAAAATAACAGAAAGAAATTTAAAGAACTGCTGGACAGAGAATTGGCAAAGACATGAAATCAGCAAACTACAAATTTAGAAGAATTATGGCAATACTTCAAAGCTAAAGTCATAAAAGCTGTAGGAAAAGTGTGCGGTAAGACGAATAGGTGGGGTTATAAAAACACGGTATGGTGGAACAAGAAAGTAACTCCAGAGATAAAGATCAAGAAGCAATTTTGGAAGTCATACCTAACTGGTAAGAGAGGGAAATAACAGGAAATATGAGGAGCAAATGAAGAAAGTGAAGAAAAAAGTCGCGCAAGCAAACAAAAAGCTTGCAAAAATTTCGGGAATAAAAAGCAAAAGGATAGCCAAGGAAACGTCATGTTACTATTTAGAACCCTAAAGAACATAAGAAAATGTAACAAAAAAAACGATACAATAGCTACAGGACAAGGTTGGAAATCTGCTCAATAATAATACAGAAATAGTAGTCAGGTGCCAAGAATATTTCATGGAAGTACTCAATGGTAGGGAGGAGGAAGCAGAGGAAATCGAAAATGGCAATGAAGAAAACGAAGAAATTGTAGATACTTTGATGGATGTGGTAATAACAATGGAAGCAGTAGACAACCAACTGAAAAACAATAAAGCAGCCGGAACCGACAACATAGAAGCAGAAATGTTGAAAGGTATGAGTGAAAATTTTAAACAATTATTCCATAAAATCATTAACATGGCGTGGAGTAAGAGAAATAATTTAAAAGATTAGACAACAGCAATGATCCTACCACTACCTAAGAAAGGGGGTAAGAAAGAATGCGGTAATTACAGGGCAATCTCAATACTGTCCACAGCAAGCAAAATGTACGAAATTATACTAAAGAGAAGACTGAGAGAAATAATGGTATTCTTATTAGGCGATAGTCAATGCGGTTTCAGACCAGGGAGGGGAACCACAGACTTAATATTTAGTATGCATCAGATTGCAGAGAAAATCATACAAGACCGCAGTATATACATGAGATTTATTGACCTACAGATGACTTCAGATAGCGCTCCTAGAGATAAAAGCTGGAAAATCGAGGAGGAAAGGTGCTTAGAGCAATAAAAAGTATATACCAAATAACGACAAATGCAGTCAGAGCAAGCAACGCTCAATCGACAGGATTTATAACTACTAAAGGAGTCAGGCAAGGAGGAGTGTTGAGTCTTCTATTATTCATGTCACTAATGGATAAGATCGACAAAGAGTGCAGCCAAACTACGAAGGAGATGACCATTGGCGTATGGAAGTTGCAGCAACTGGTATTATCAGTCTTGCTGTTATACTGACCAACTCAAAAAGAGACTGCCAAAGGAAGCTGGAAGTATGGGATAGAGAAGTTAAGAATTTCAAAATGAATATATATATATATATAAATGTAAGCAAAACTGAAGTATTGGTAATTGGAAAGGCAGAACGTGAAATAAATGTTAAGTTAGACGGCAAAACAATCAGTCAGAGCGGCCATTTTAAATACTTGCAATCGATTATCTGTGACAAGAGAGAAATCGAGGAAGAAATTGAAGCAAGAATTCATAGTGCAAACAAACTTTTTTATGCCCCGAACAAACCGTTTATTAGGAAAAGGAAGAAGGAAGCAGTGAAACAAAATCCAAAATATTTAACAGTGTTTTCATACCAGTGTTAGTGTATGGATGCGAAACGTGGACGATGGATGATAATGTGAGTAGCAAATTGCAAGCATGTTAGATAAGGTATTTAAGGGCAGCTGCGGGAATAACGCGGCGGGACTGTATACAAAACAGTATATTGCGGGAGTGGTTTAAGGTGGCCTCAGTGGCAAACATAATTGAACAAAGGCAAATGAGTTGGTTCGGCCACACAACTGTCGAGGAACCGCAAAGAAACTGAACTGGTAAATCGATCAACTGATGTGTTTAACTGAGCTGAAGAACTGCGACCAAAAGGCTGTAGAAATAGTGACAACCTTTTTACATTACAAAGAGCGTTTGTCAATTTTTAAATTTACAGCAAACTATGATTCAATTAGCAAGGGTTGAACTTTTAGTCCGTTTGGGAATAAAGGATTGCGCCGAACACTACTGCCAAGGGACGGAGCTAAAAGTGAAACAGAGTCACTGTCTGCCCGAACGGGTCAACTAAATCAATCTGCAATGCGAGCAGTTGATGGCGAGCAAACTATGCAGACCGATCAAGTAAATTACTCACCAAGGTCAGTATTAATGCAAATCAATAGAAGCGATTTTAATATACAGAGTGATCAGAAAAGCCCCATGGATATAGCAAGAACCTTTTTATATAGAACGTCCCAACAGAAGGAAAAATCGAGAATTTAACGGCAAGTTTAGAAAAAACACTAAAAAAAGTTTGGAGCTTTAGAAACAGAGTTAAAATATTATCGAGAAGTATATAAATCAAAAAATCATTATCTAACACATTCAGAAGAGGAAATAGTCAATAGAGAAACAGAAAGGATTCTTAAAAAATTAAAAAAGAAAAATAGGAATAATAAATTAAAAGAAAGTCTTAAAGTAGTGTTGAAGATAAAATTCCTAAAATTCAAAAACCTCCGTCAGTAATAGTAAGCAACATAATCAAAGAAGCACTGCGGTCACAGAATTTTAAATTTAAGGCCACCTGCCTTAACAACCAATAAATGAAATTCAACCAGAATCTGCATGAAATTACAAAACACTGACAACTCTAATGGAAAACCAAAATCTCCAATGACATTCCTATTAAAATAAACAGGATAGGCCTATCAGGGCGATGGCTAGAAATCTACATTCTATGTGCAATGTTGAAGATATTGTCACCGATTTGAAATCCCAAGATTACAAAATTGTGAAAACAGAACAAAAACTGAAGAAAACACCTTGAGGGACTTGTCAAACTCCCACTCTTTATGCTCTCGTTTGATAAGTCTAAGGACATTAAAAAGGTTTATAACATATAGTACATAAGCCACTAGAGCTAATAAACTTATTCCTCGATGTAGCAGATGCCAACGATTTAATACATTCACAAGAATACTGCAATCATAACCCACTATGAGTAAAATGTGCACAAAACCACTTGACAAAAGATTATCAGCTAAATGTTCCAGCTGTGGCAAATCCTTCCCGCGAAACTACAGGGGCTGTGTTGTTGTTAAGCTAATCCAGAAAAGAAGGAGAAGCAAATAAAAAGCCCAATACTCCAAACACCTTTATCGTAAACAAAACAAGACAGGAAGTCTCATACGTTCAAGCAAGCGGAATACAACAACAGCGAAATGTATCTTCCACAAGTTAACAGCCTGATTGAAAACAGACTAAACAGACTTGAATCCAGAAGCACTGGTGCTATCCCAAAGAGCAAAAACGCTGACAGGTAGAAAAGACCTTCGCATAAGTAACTGGAATGCAAATGACATTTTGAGCAAGGCATTACAACTTACATTGACATATATTGAAATGATGAACCGAAAACTGATGGTGGGGGCAGCTTACTGTCCCCCTAAAAATAAAATGAAGACTTTGGAATATGTGAATTTCTTAAGCAGTGTAGGAAAAGATTTATAATAGGACCAAAATGTAGACTGGGGGTCAAGATTAACCACTACTAAGGGAAGAGAAGAACAGGGAAAGGCAGGGAAGTCCAAAAAGCGATCCAAGAATTGGGATGCAGTTTCCACTCAAATGGAATGCCCACCCACCGACAGAAACAAATTTCGGATTTGCTGGACCTTTTCATAACACGTAAAGTGTCAGCTAATTTCATAAATATAGAGGACAACTTTGATCTGACACTCAGTGAAACGATCCTTAAAAGAAGCACAAACTACTCTCACTAACAAAACCACTGACTGGGAACAATTCAGACAAAAACTTTAGAATTTAGTATTCATCTAAAAGTCTGCTTGGAAACTAAGCAACAGCTGGATAGCAAAGCTGAGAAATTTATAATAACCATTCAGAAAGCTGCGTGGAAAAGCACTATAGAGCAAATACACATAAGGGAATTAATTACTCTCCGGAAATAAGAACACTAATTAAAGAAAAACGGAAGGTCAAAAGAAGGTGGCAAATGACCAGAGACCCGATTGACAAGAATGTCAAACAACAAAACACAAAAACTAAAAAGAGACATTCTAAAATTGAAAAATGACTCATTCAACACATACCTGACTGCAAAAAGACACTGGTTACTTTCTCTAAAAGGCAGCCAAAGAAATCAAGAGACCGATTACCTCAATTCCACTAATAAGAAGCAAAAATGGACCCTGGGCAAAAGAAAATAGATAAAAAGCGGACTTAATTGCGAAGTATTTAGCTGAAATCTTGCAATCAAACCAGATACGACAAGATCACATCCTTGAACTTGTGGACAACACTAATAAATAAATAATTCTGATGGTTACTCTCAAGGAAATCATAGAAGAAATTAAAACCAATTTTACCCCAAAAGATAGCTCCCGGATTTGACCTGATCACGAGCATGATATTGAAGCAGTTAGATATTAAGAAAAGGAGTAGTGATGTTAACGTACTTGTACAACGCTGAACTAAGATTAAGGTATGTGCCAAAAGTGTGGAAGGTAACAGAGATCATCATGATACCAAAACTTGGGAAAAACCCAATCTGCATTAGCTCCTACAGACCCATTTTGTTATTGCCAAAAATTTCGAAGCTTTTCGGAAACTGCTACTTAAAAGACTAAAACTAGTCCAGTCAACGACGGGATTACAGAGGACATGGAAAGGGGGAGAATTTTTCTCTTGAGGAATGCGTTGGGGGTAGTTAGGAGGCAAAGATACTAAAAGTCCCCGTCCCTAACCCTGCCGCTTCAGGGGGGAAGGAAGTGGAAAGGTCCTTCTTTTCGGTGTTTTGCTTATAACTCGGAAACGGTGCATCGTACGGTAAGAAGTACTCTCAACAAAATAAAAAATAATTCAATTTCCTACAAGACTGTCTATATCTATTTTCTTTCTATGTGTTATAGTTTCCCAGATATTCGCCAGCGAAGATCGATAATTTTCGAAAAACTTTTTTTTGCCTTACATTTTTCGTCAAACTTGTTCTTTTAACTCCTCAGCTTTATGTTTTACAGGAACGTCGTTAGACAGAAAGTTGTAGAGCATTCGTCCCCTTTAGAAATATGTAATAGTTACTAATTTATCTTCTACAGGCCAGAGGTTACAGCATTTTGAAGTTTTTGGATACATTTCGTGATTTCTCAAGAAAAGTCAATGAATGCCCAAAAGGGGGTTGTAGAGAAATTATTCTCTTGAGGAAAATGTTGCGGGTAGTAAGAAGGCAAAGATACTAAACGTCCCCGCCCCTAGCCCTACCGCTAGAGAGGAGGGGGGTGGAGAGGTCCGTTTTGTCGGTTTTTCACCTGTAACTCGGAAATAATGCGTCGTACGGTGAAAAGTATTGTTTACAAAATACAAGATAATTAAATTTCCTACAAGAATGTTTATATTTATTTTCTTCCTATGTGTTATAGTTTCTGAGATATTCGCCAGCGCAAATCGATAATTTCTGAAAATCTTTTTTTGCCTCACATTTGTCGTCGAAGTTGTCCTTCGAATTCCTCACCCTTATGTTTTTGAAAAAGGCGTCAGACAGGGAATTGTAGAGTATTAAACTTCCTTCAGAAATATGTATATTTACTAATTTATCTTCTACAGGTGCGAAGTTACAGCAATGTGAAATTTTGGGATAAATTTCGTGATTTCTCAAGAAAACTATACTTTCGTTATTATTGTTATTTATGTACTAAGAAACTGAAATTTGCCAAGGCTAGGTAAGATTTTTCTTAAATTCCAGTTTCTTAATACATAAATAACGATAATAACGAAAGTATAGTTTTCTTGAGAAATCACGAAATTTATCCGAAAACTTCAAATTGCTGTAACTTTTGACCTGTCAAAGATAAATTAGTAAATATACCTGTTTTTAAGGAAATTTATTACTCCACAACTTCCTGTCTGATGACTTTTCCGAAAACATAAGGCTGAGGAGTTAGAAGGACAACTTCGACAAAAAATGTGAGGCAAAAGAAGTTTTTCAAAAACTATCGATTTGCGCTGGCGAATATCTCGGAAACTATAAGACATAGGAAGAAAATAAATATAAACATTCTTGTAGAAAATTTAATTATCTTGTATTTTGTAAGGAATACTTTTCACCGTACGACACACCATTTCCGAGTTATAGGCGAAAAACCGACAAAAGGGACCTCTCCACTCCCCTCCTCTCTAGCGGTAGGGCTAGGAGCGGAGACTTTTAGTATCTTTGCCTTCTTACTACCCGCAACATATTCCTCAAGAGAAGAATTCCTTTACAACCCCCTTTTGGGCATTCATTGACTTTTCTTGAGAAATCACGAAATGTATCCAAAAACTTCAAATTGCTGTAACCTCTGACCTGTAGAAGATAAATTATTAACTATTACATATTTGTAAAGGGGACTGAATGCTCTACAACTTTCTGTCTAACGACGTTTCTGTAAAACATAAAGCTGAGGAGTTAAAAGGACAAGTTTAACGAAAAATGTAAGACAAAAAAAGTTTTTTAAAAATTATCGAAGTTCGCTGGCGAATATCTCGGAAACTATAACACATAGAAAGAAAATGAATATAAACGGTCTTGTAGGAAATTGAATTATCTTTTATTTTGTTAGGAATACTTACCGTACGACGCACCGTTTCCGAGTTATAAGCAAGCAACCGAAAAGAAGGACCTTTCCATCCCCCTCCCCCCCCTGACGCGGTAGGGCTAGAAGCGGGGACTTTTAGTATCTTTGCCTCCTAACTACCCCCAACACATTCCTCAAGAGAAAAATTCTCCCCAATGCTATGTCCTCTACAATCCGCTTTTGGGAATTCATTGACTGGACTAAACCTTTAATTAAAGAAAACAGCTTAATATCTAAATATCAGTTTGGCTTTTGAATAAAGTTCTTCGATAAAGTGTGACTCACCCACAAGCTGCACAAGATGCTCCCAAAACAATATGTTGAAATTTTAACGTCATCTGTCTGACCATAGGTTCAGAATAAAACAAGAAGATCAATACTTTGACCTTAAAAAGATCAATGCGGGAGTCCCACAGGGCAATGTGCTGGGCGTCATACTGTACTTGCTCTATACCAACGATTTGCCAAATATTTCAGGAATCACCGTCGCAATCTTTGCAGATGATACGGCGTTGTTGGCGAGTAACAAAAACGTGACAGAATCAACAAACAAAACCCAATTTGCTGCTTACCAGTTGTTATAATGGACTCAACAATGGAAAATCAGACTAACTGAAGGAAAATCCGTACATATTAATTTTACCAATAGAAAACTGAACGATATCTCCTCTTTGATAATTAGTGGAACTGCCGCTCCATATGAGAGCAATGCTAGATATCTTGGCCTGGATGCTAAGTCGAGGTAAAAACATCATATCAAGAAGAAACGAGAAGAACTAGATATCCGTTACAGAAAACATTACTGGTTGTTAGGGAGAAATTCACAACTTGCACTACATAACAAAATTCGCATCTATAACCAGATCCTTAAAACCTTGGCAGCCAATTCTGGGGGTGCAGCAAAGACTCGAATATTGACATCATACAAAAATTCCAAACTAAGGTTCTTAGGAACATGGTAAATGACCCGTGGTTGTGCGAAATGGGGATATTCACCGGGATTTAAATATTTCAATGGTATCCGCTGAGATCAAGAAAATGGCAGTCAAGCATGAGTGCATTGGAGAATGAACTCTAGACGATAAAATATAGCTTTTAAGAATACAAAAACGAATTGATGGTTAATTATGTATGATTAATTTTAATATCAAATTGTCAAAAAAAGATAATTAATATTTGAGAAAATATCCTTTGTGATTACCAACATTATTAATAATCAAGTTCTTATATAATTTTAAAATGCTGAAGAAACTTACCCATTCGTAACTTACCCATTCGTAACTTAACAAAAAAGCTAAAAAAAACTGACGCGCTATAATTTTTGGCACAACAGAATGGAGTATCAAGGTAAAACTAGTTATTTCCTCAAGTATACCTAAATTCAGTACAAATTAACTAAGTTGCCAAAAAATTCATAGGCTAACTTTCGAGTTTGATTTTACACTGGCTATAATTAGAAATGTGCCCCTACCCTAGTGTGATATTCTAAAATTTCTAAATTGCTTCAAATTTGAAATGTCTTCTGTATCAACTCCAATTTCCAAGTTTTGAACTGAGGTTCCCAAAAAATAGAAAAACCGAAAATGCTGATAGGTAGGCCATATAGGGTACAGCTATCTTAATTGTATAATTAATGTAAACACAAAAGGCCGCGCTTTAAAGTCATCGACTGTCCACAGTCCACACCTAAAAGAGACACATAGCGCTATCTACCGGATTTTACTTCTAACTAAAGAGTTATAGGGAATAGGCCATATTGAGTATTAGGCCATGTAGGGTACAAGTACCTTAATTGCAGTGTTGCAAATGAGCAAATACAATGTACGGAATTAAAAGACCATAAAACGTCTAATTCCAAAGATCAACTGCTTCCTCTCAAATGTAATAATAGGATAACAGTTAACGGTGTACTAAAAATAAACCTTTTATTGTCGGTCGTGCTTACAGTTTTCATTAACAAGTTTATAAAATAAAGGTATTCTAAAGTGTAGATTAATTGTCTTGTTTTTGTTTTACTTTTTAAATTAACATTATTCTGACTTTGACGTAGTTTTAGATGCAATAACAAACATTTTTAAAATAGGACAAAATTTAGAGCTTTTCCCAATTTTAAATTATTTTCGCCTTGAAATTTTTTACTATCAAATGGAGAATAGCAGTGATTTTTTTGGTTTTCATTAAAGTGAAAAGGAATTACAATGCCGTTGCCAATTACTTCACGGTATATTAAATCTAATTTTAAACAATATAAATGTCATATTGTGCTTTACTTGCGTGAAAAATTTGATAAAACCTTGTAATGATCTTTTTGTCAACATGTTGTTGTGTGCTATGTTGATAATCAGCAGCAGTTACACGATTATTCAATTAATAGCGCAGTAAAACTATAAATCCCATTAACATAATATCTAGCCCTTATTTTTATGATAATGGCGATACTATTATACAACAAATAAAGAAATGAAGAAATCTCTAGAAAGCATATCTAATTATAATTACTTACCTATCTACTTTAGTTTTATGTATCACAAATAATAACACTACTACTAAGCCTGCGATTATAAGAACAGCAATTGGTAAAAGAACTATTTCACATCGTTCCATACACGTCCTTTTCTTACAGCACGATTGATTTCCATGCCTAGAAAAATAAACTGATTAACTGATTGATTTTAAATAAAAGAAGGAGAAATCTTACCCTCGTGCTACTTCATTTACGCCGTAAGCCATTTTATTCCCCTGAAACAATTAAACAAATATTTTTTAGAAATTAAAAATTAGAATTTCTTAATTGTTCATTTTAAACACACTCAAGCTTTTACAACAGCCAATTTGAATATAACTAAAAATTTTGTTTATATGATTATATTATGTAATAAATTTTCCCACTGTAGGTACTTCAACTTCCTGACGTATAAAATTTTTACATTGTTGAGTATTAATTTGCATTTTTTGGTTACGGATGTTAAAGCGGACATGATGTACTAGCTTATACTATGGTTAAATAGAGGAAATTCATTGTATTGTTTAGTTTTTCATTAGAGCGTGCAAGCTAGCTAGATCATAACAAAAATTAAATTGTATCTAGTACATAATTGAAGGAAGTTCATTATTAATTTTCAATAATATTTTTTAATTTCTTTAAATATTTTTAAATAGCAGTTACAATGTTGTTTTCCGTTTCAATTAAGATAATCTATTTTTATCATTTCAATATTATGTGCGTACTAATGAATTGCTATTTTTTAATAACTCGATAAATGTTAGAAATTAGTGAATATTATAATGCCATGCTCATCCATCTATCTAATCGTAAGACTTTTATATTTTCTGAGTATTTTCCAACAAAAAAAATGAAAATTTATTACCCTATCCATTAAAAAGAGCAAGAAATATTGAAAGTATCATACTAAGAAAGATAGGAAACACAAAGCATAATAAGATAAAAGTCTCACTGATAATATCTGTACTCCATGATTAGACACCATCTAAAATAGAATTTTTATACTAATTAATTATTCCCTCCGTGTGATGATTTATTGTCAAAACATCTGCTTCTTCTATTATTTAATTAACCTTTGGTAAAAATAATTATTATTATTCGGGTGTTTTTAGCAAGGTCATACAAATTAACACTAATAATTATTCTTCTACATTCCGAATTTTTAAAAACACAGTTCAAGGTTAAATTAAGATTTTTGTATCATAAATAGTACTTGTAACTATGGGTTAATTAGGATGTAATGAGCAGCGAGTCTAAAATTGAACCTTTTATGTATAGTGTATGTCTCCCGGTACAGTTACAATAAGCTAAAAGTGATCGTGCTACACGACTCTAGTAACTTAATTTAATTTTACAGATATATTTCACAAATTTACTTATAAAAAAATAAAATTCTTGAAGTTTAATTATGTTTACAATTTGAATATCAATTATCCTTAACATTCCGCCTTTATCGAATCTGTTAGATAATAAATAACCACATTCTCAACTAGTCATCATTTTCTAGCTTTACTTATAATCATTGCATAGGGATGAGATTAAAACAAATTGATCGATAAATTGCAAATCGTCTCTTCCTGTCCGATCTTATTCAAATCGATAAATGGGTCAACTTGACCACTCAACTCATTTTCAGAATATTCTCTAGTCCACTCTGACCATTCGTTCAATCAGTTTCAGCTTAGTATAAAGCCACTGATAACGTTTAATTTGACAATGGATAGGTAATAAATTAAAGTACGAGTTCTAAAAGTGGCACAAATAAAGATTCGATTAATCTGCAGCCGAGTACAAGTTCTGAGAGCGGAACTAATAGGCAGTCGAGTAATGTCCAACCAGAGCTAGGCACGAGTGGTACTCAAGGCGTTTTCGGAAATTCAACCTAGAAATATACCCGGGTCAAGCAGGTTGATCGGGTTAATCGGGTGATACCCACATTTTCCGAACAATTTCTATGTTTTCTCATTTTTTAAATTAATGAGCAGCAACCACAATATTCTCTCCTCCATCTTCAAAGTCGCCAGGGTAAAGCAAACTAGCAAGAATAGCTACAATGTTTTGTTTTGAATCCATGCTGAAACAATTACGCGCACAAATTCCTTGGTGTTTTTGAATTTGAACTTTCTAACCTCACAAACGTCACAATTTACTACTAACCCATTTAACTTTACTCGTCGACCAGGGTTATTTTAAACTGACCGGGTAAGCACCTCGGTTACAGTTCTGTAGTTTTCCGAATGCTGGGTAGCAAACCGTGTCGAAAACACGAACGCTTAGGTTATAATCGGGTTGACACCCGATCGTTCAGAAAACGCCTAAAAACGTCCGATCGATGCGCGGTCTACTTTCACAAGAAAGAAGAAGGAATCCTGGACCCGACAACATGCTGAAGATTACTTAAAATTCGGTTACATCAAGGGCGCTGATGACAAACCATTATGTGTTATTTGTTATGCGACACTTTCAAATGAGTCCATGAAGCCTTTAAAATTGAAGAGGCATTTAGAATTAAAACACTCGGAATACACTGGTAAGCCAATAGAATTCTTCATTAATAAAAAGAAAGAATTAATAGCTACCAAAAAGACAATCTGTTCAAATTTTTCTCTGGGCGCTCAATCTAAGAATCGTGTAATGGCTTCTTATGAAATATCCCAATTAATTGCTGAAACCCCTTATCCCAACACAATTGCCGAGAAATTAATAGTTCCAGCAATGAAAATAGTAGCATTTCAAATACGTGATAAAAAACAGGAAAACCAAGTAAATTCGCTGGTTCTATCAAATAACACAGTGAAGCGTAGAATTGTGGAGAGGGCAGATAATGTTGAAGAAACTATCGTAGATTACTTAAAACAGTGTAATTGTTTTTCCTTGTAAACTGACGAAAGTACAGATATATCGGATATTGCCAATCTAATGTCTTTTGTAAGATACGATCTTGAAGATACAATTAACGAAGAATTTCTTTTTTGCAAACCTCTGATAACAAGAACAACAGCTGAAGAAATATTTAATTTGATTGATAATTATATCAACGGTAATGAGAATGAACGGAAGAAATCTGTAGGACTGAGTAGCGATGGAGCACGCGCAATGGCAGGCTCTCGTAGTGGACTTTTTCCGAGGATTAAAGCCGTAGCTCCAGACTGTGTATGACGCAGTCCGGCCTCGAGTGCGTAGCGAGGCAGTCAATCCGGTCTCCGTCTGCGGGTGATGCACCGAAGTTGAAAAGTAGGCAGCTAACTCCAACGGTTACTTGACACCCGAACGGGAGGGCGGGTAGAGTAGCCATCTACCGGTGCCCTGCGCCTAGGTCCGGGGGGTAGGCCCGGTAGAGTCCCAATTTTCTCAGCCTCGTCCACCAAGCCTGCTCTAGGGGGAGCAGGTCTCCAGCATATCCACCGCCATTGTTGTTATTCGAGCCCGTGGCTCCTCGGATGCAACCACTCCACAGCTGCCGAAATTCAACTTCCGTCCGTCACCCGTGGATAACCCCCTTCCTTTCCCGCCATCCTTTCCCACCAAATCCTTTCGCAGCGCGAACTGCGGGGAGTTGTGGTTCTGAAAAAAACCGTTTGCCCCACCCGCTACCTGACCAATCCTAATACATTTACATTCAAATTCAATCCTCAATTATTTTCAATTACTCCAATTTAAAATTCCATTCAATATTATCCTAATCATCCAATTCCAAAATTAATTATCCTACACCTTACTACCAGCTCGTGTTCGTACCGCTTGTGCATCGTCTCCAATTCGTCGTCCGTATCTACATCAAAGAACTTCACCTGAAATCCAGCATTCTGAAGATCAAGAATACGCCAACAACAAGAACCGCCGCGACGCCATCATCAACATCATCAACACCGTATCCAATCGCCTCTCAAGCCTACTTTACTGCCTTGCCCAACGACTAACGACGAAGCTTCCAGTTTCCACCATCAACCAAACAACGGACGCTGCGTTCAGGGCCATCAAACTCCAGCGGGCTTAAAAGAAGTCGAACGACCTCTAAAGCTGGTGCCATGTGCACCATATCGATGATTTTTGTCTGTCTGTCTGTGTATGGGTACATTGTAGCATCCATAGAGAGGCATTGGCCGTAAAAATGTCATTGCTTTTAACTGAAATTATGCAACAGTGTGTAAAATTTATAAACTTTATAAAATTTCGTCCACTGAAATCAAGAATGTTCTCTACTTTGTGTGAAGAAATGGGAAGTGATCATAAACATCTTCTTTTACACTACGAAGCTATCAAGAGGAAACGTTCTATAAACTTTTATCGAATTGAAGGAAAAAGTTTTAATGTTCTTAGAACAACATCCCAGAACGTTTAGGGATGTAATATTTCAATTCAAAGACAGTTTTCTTGATGACATGTGGTTAATCAAGGTAGCCTATCTTTGGATATTTTTGATTTCTTGAACAATTTTAATCTGAAATTACAAGGTACTAATGTAACTGTATTTCAAGTGCAAGAGAAGGTAGAATCTGCAACAAAAAAACTCAATCTGTGGTCACGTCGTGTGGAAGCAGGAAATTACAAAGCTTTCACAAAGCTAACAGGACTAAAAGAAAAGTGTAACATGAGTGCATTGCCACGTGAGATTTCTGCTGCTATGAAGGAACATCTGCTAGGACTGGAACTAAATCTGAAGGAATATTCCTCCCCCCCTCCCCCCCATCCACAGTAACAAAGCATGGATAAGGAATCCATTTACAGTGAACGTAGATTTCGAGATAGAACTTCCGGATTCAGATATTGAGTATATAACTGAACTGTCGTGTGACATGACACTCAAAGACATATTTGGTAAAATGCCATTGATGAATTTTTCGCTGTCTTGTCGTCAGGAACATCCAGTGTTAGCAAAAAAAAGCGATAGAGTTTTTAATGCCTTTTGTTATGACCTATAAGTGTGAGATGGAGTTTTCAACACTGGTTTTCCTAAAAAAGTAAATATAGGAACTGATTAGAAGTCGAACCGGACTTGTGGATAAAGTTAACATTTTTTCGTCCAAATCTGGAAGTTTTAGTTGACAACAGTTGCATACTTCTCATTAATAAGTTATTTGGAGTTAATTTGATTTTATTAAACATTTGTAAGGGTTAATATATCTTTATTAAAATGTTATAAAACCAACTATAATAGACATGTAAACTTGTTTTATTTTAGTCATACGCCAAAATATGCAAATACGGTTTTAGTGGGTCACGAAGGAGAAGCATAAAAATAACTGAGCCACGAAACAGAAAGTTTGGGAAACGCTGCTCTAGTCCATTAAAGAAACATTTTGCACCTAGGTGTATCAGAACTGGAACGACCTAGGATATGTTCCTTCTCTTACAAGCTACTAGCATCTTGAGACTATATTCTATTTTATTTCCGTTTTATGCTTGATTACAGACAGAAAAGCCTTTTCTGGAACTACAGTCTGCGACAAAACTATAGCACTGTAAACATGTTATTGCATAGTTTGTGAAAGGACAAGTGTGTTTGTTACCTAAATTGATATTATTAGGATTGCTAAGAAATAAGTCTGTCTTAACTTATTGAAGAGAATAAGCTCGTATAGGGTGCCGGTTTTTTTTATTGATACCGTTTATGCTTATCGTAGTAAGTTGTATATGAATAAGTATTTAAAATGCTATGTAGGAAAAAGTTTAATATCAATGAAATCAATTTCATCAAGAGCTTGCTAAGAAAAAATTACAATATTTCCCAAACAATTCAGCATAGTGAAGAGAAGTAGAAACGTAATCGGTAAGTATCTAAGAGAAAGAAGACGCTGGTGGCAGACCAAAAGCGATAGGCAATCGTGACAGAAAAATGACTCTTACGCGTGGCATCAAATTCAGAGCTGAAGCAAGACAAGTTGAAACCATGGCCGAAGTTACAGCAAAATATGAAATATTCAACGCGGCCTTCAAAAGTCTCACACATTAAGCGAAAACAGTTGCTGCAAAAACCACCATTAACTGATAAATAAAGACCGGATTTATAATATATGTTTGCATATTTTGTTGCTGTAGAATATGTTATCCTTTTAATGATATTTTACAAATAGGCAAATTCTTATATTGCATGTAAATGCATATTTGCCTAATAGTTTTTTATTTTTTCTCTTTGGTGTATCGGAAAATTTTGCACGACTAAATATTATGTTGATTTGGGTTGTACTATATTTTTATTTAAAATTTTATCTAAGCGGCGAAATAAGTGTCCTGAGGCGCCCTTTGCAGGGCCCCTTTGAGGAGCTCTTTATCTCAATGGTATAGCAACGTTATCACAGGCACTCAGACTTAAAGTTTCGGGGACCACGAACTGCACCATTAGGTATATCGAAATTCAACGATGTCGAGGAAATAAAAAGGAATGCAACGAAGCAGTTATTAAATATGCATCTTCTGTGTTAACAACTGGGAAAAAATATCTGAAATATCAAGTTTCTGCAATGAGTCATTGACTGTATCGTGGATATGCACTCACTTACAGGAAATGTCTCATATTTCGGAAAATTGATTTGTACGAAAGCCTCGAAAGACCAATGTAAAACATTTCTTAACTGGGAATTTTGCCGAAAACTTGGCTATTCGTGTTTAGAAACCATTTATATGATTCAGAAAGTGTACGGCAATGAAACTATTTATAAGTTATAAGCAAATTATAAAGTGGTTTAGGCAATTTAAAGATGGCCGTACATTAGTTAAAAGCGACCCTCGTTCTGGCAGGTTTGCATATAGTTTTTCCACCAGAAAGGTGTTGTCCACCATGAATTCGCACCACAAGATTAGACGGTGAACAAAGAGTATTACCAAGAAGTTTTGAAACATTTACGTGACGCAGTGAGAAGGAAACGGCCAGATTTGTGGAAAAGTGCCGACTGAGTGCCCATTCCTCGGACTTTAACCAGTAATTTCTTCTGAAACACGGCATCGTACAGCTTCGTCAGCCCACGTACAGTCTCAACTTGGTTCCCTGCGACTTCTGGCTGTTCCCCAAATTTAAAAATACCCTTAAAGGAAGAAGATTCAACGACGTCGAGGAAATAAAAATAAATGCAACGAAGTAGTTATTAAATATTCAGAAGGGGATATTATTGCCATTGGCCCGAATTAGCTCTTTCTCTTACTACAGCACAAGGTCGGATACTTTCCGCACAGATCTCGTACATCAATTCATCTTTTCTAAAGCATCTGCCTTTAAAGAAGACATGGTAACGTCTTCGTAAACAAAAAATATTCAAACTCTAATAACAATTGTCAAATTGAGTGTTATCAATCAAACCTTTTCCGTTAATTAAACCATTCATTCAACGATACAATTAAAATTTGTTAAAATGCTATCACACAAAACAAGTTAATGATTTCATTATTATAAAAAGCAAGTTTGCAAAATAATATTTAAAAAGTAAGTAAAACAAATAAATCAGGCACATGAAATAAAGGCAAATGCAATAATAATAATAAAACATTTTTCAATCTATTTGTTATTCTTGATACAGCAGCTAAAATAAAGTGTTTCGCTTATTATTTACGTTCAAATTAACGCTCAGATGTAATGGGAAAAAATTATTATTAGCCAATTGCTCAGCAACCCCGCTATACCGTACTGTCTAATGTATTCTTATCTTACCTTGTTAAATACCTTTCCAACATCTATGGCTGTACTTTGAGGGTAAACAAAGGCTTCTCTTGGGTTTATTGTATAAGGTATTGTAGGCCTTTCTCCGTTCATCCTAAAAGTTAATATGCTACATTGATTTAAGTTAAAAACTGACTTTATTGCTTACATATATACAGGATGTTTCATAACGAGCGCACATAGATTAGGCAGTAAGTTTTACATACCAAAACTCTTATAAACCTGCGTTGAAAGTGCTTTGTTTTTAGGGTTATTTAAAAAAATTGTGTACCGAATGGAAATAACTACATGGGGACGTTTCTGCATCTACTCGTTTGGGTTTACAGGCCACTTATTTGCCAACGTAGTGCTCGTATTCAAACTGTACATTCATTTTAAATTAGAAACCGACAAATTTCTTATTTTGAAAAGTTCATCATTTTCAAATCCGCTCTTATATGGTATTTATGTGCGTCCATTATGAAACACCCTGTATACACACTTATTTTGTTCCTTTAAAATCAGACAAAATATTGAATTAAAATAGGGACAGATTTCATAAGAGATGATTGAGACTATCAGTTCCATATTGTGTTGACATATATAGTATGTAAGTGACGATACTATTATTCAAATAAAAAGTCCTGAAGCTATACCTTTTTTTATGCTTTCAAGTTTTGCACAAGTTTTATGGCTTATCAATAAAGTATTCGTGATTAGAATGTATATATTTCATTTCTGTCTCTTAGCAAAAAATCAATATTTCTTCGAAGAAGCAAATTTGAGTGGAGCATTATGACTTTATTATTAATTGAATTAAACTGTAGAGAAAGGTCCAGTCTTTTATATGTGTAAGTGTTGCTTTTTCCGGATGAATACTTTTTCATTTATTAATTTTTGAATGCAGGTATTCTCAAAATATAAGTGTTTTTTTTAAACATGTTTTGCTCTAGGAAATAAATCTTCACCTAGAAAATTTTAAAGTTACATATGCTTACTTGGAAATAAATTAAAATTGAAATGTGAGCAATCAAGATGTCGATCATAGCCAAAAACGTGATGAATAACAGATTCTGTTTACAATTTTTAATAGGAAAGAAGGATCTAAAATTATGTAGTGACCCGAAAAGCCTATAGGCAGAACCTCTGCAAAAAATAAAAAAATATGAAAACATTTGAAGGGTCAGATGAACAAAATGTCGACATTGTTTCTAGCAATGATCCGGAGTTTAGTTCTTCAGATCCCACTGAGCCACATGAGCATACATGCACAACTAAACGATTTAGTTCGTGATTTGAACTTAAGCAAAAGCAAAGCCGAGTTACTTGGCTCCCTATTGAAAAGTTGGAATTTATTGGAACAATTTTCAAAATTAGTCATTTTCGTTAGCGCAAAAAGAAGTTTTCTGAGTTTTATTCTGTGGAAAACAATCTTACCTACTGCAGTGATGTTAACGGTTTGATGGACGTAAACACAAACCAAAAGAATTTATGCATCTCAATTTAGTTTGAAAGCAGTTCTATTGAACTATTCAAAAACCTCGTCGACGAAATGTTGACAGCTTATAGTAAAATGGGATGTAATATGTCGCTAAAGTTGTATTATTTACATTCCCATTTAGATTTTTTCCCAGACGATTTGGGAGCTGTAAGTGATGAGCATTGGGAGCGTTTCCATCAAGACCTTTGAAAGTTGGAAAAGCATTGCCTTCAGTTCTCATTGCGTA
Source organism: Ignelater luminosus (assembly GCA_011009095.1). Lineage (NCBI taxonomy): Eukaryota > Metazoa > Arthropoda > Insecta > Coleoptera > Elateridae > Ignelater > Ignelater luminosus. Next base: position 38,745 of record VTPC01001418.1, on the reverse strand, counting down.
TTCAGTTCAGCTAAAGGAATATTATGAAACTATGAAATGCCTTTTAACGAAGGTAGACTATAAACGATATGAGTGGAAAATCTGTGGAGATTTGAAAGGTACAGCTTTGTTATTAGGAGTGTAACTGGGATTTACAAAATGCAGTTGCTTTTTGTGCGAGTGGGACAGTCGTGATAAATCGCAGCATTATATTGTGAAAAGTTGACCAAGTAGGCAGATAGAGATGGATGAAAAAATATTTTACTAAAAAGCCTTGTGGATAAAAACAATACCTATTTGCCCTCTTTGCATATAAAGTTAGGGCTGATAAAGAGTTTTGTAAAAGGTATGGACCGTGGCGGAAGAGCTTTTCAGTACATAAAAAAAAATTTCCAAAAATCAACAAAGCTAAGATAAAGAAAGGCATATTTGTGGGTCCCCAAATTCATCAATTAATGAATGACAGCGGTTTCGATGCGGTTCTACAAGGAAAAGAAAAATTGGTGTGGAATTGTTACAAATTTGTCGGAACGGGCTTTCTGGGCAACAACAAAGCGGAAAATTTCAAAAACCTCGTCGACGAAATGTTGACAGCTTATAGTAAAATGG
>VTPC01001418.1:0-38147 GCA_011009095.1 Ignelater luminosus | reverse complement strand
TTCAAAAACCTCGTCGACGAAATGTTGACAGCTTATAGTAAAATGGGATGTAATATGTCGCTAAAGTTGTATTATTTACATTCCCATTTAGATTTTTTCCCAGACGATTTGGGAGCTGTAAGTGATGAGCATTGGGAGCGTTTCCATCAAGACCTTTGAAAGTTGGAAAAGCATTGCCTTCAGTTCTCATTGCGTATTCAGTTCAGCTAAAGGAATATTATGAAACTATGAAATGCCTTTTAACGAAGGTAGACTATAAACGATATGAGTGGAAAATCTGTGGAGATTTGAAAGGTACAGCTTTGTTATTAGGAGTGTAACTGGGATTTACAAAATGCAGTTGCTTTTGTGCGAGTGGGACAGTCGTGATAAATCGCAGCATTATATTGTGAAAAGTTGACCAAGTAGGCAGATAGAGATGGATGAAAAAATATTTTACTAAAAAGCCTTGTGGATAAAAACAATACCTATTTGCCCTCTTTGCATATAAAGTTAGGGCTGATAAAGAGTTTTGTAAAAGGTATGGACCGTGGCGGAAGAGCTTTTCAGTACATAAAAAAAAATTTCCAAAAATCAACAAAGCTAAGATAAAGAAAGGCATATTTGTGGGTCCCCAAATTCATCAATTAATGAATGACAGCGGTTTCGATGCGGTTCTACAAGGAAAAGAAAAATTGGTGTGGAATTGTTACAAATTTGTCGGAACGGGCTTTCTGGGCAACAACAAAGCGGAAAATTTCAAAAACCTCGTCGACGAAATGTTGACAGCTTATAGTAAAATGGGATGTAATATGTCGCTAAAGTTGTATTATTTACATTCCCATTTAGATTTTTTTCCCAGACGATTTGGGAGCTGTAAGTGATGAGCATTGGGAGCGTTTCCATCAAGACCTTTGAAAGTTGGAAAAGCATTGCCTTCAGTTCTCATTGCGTATTCAGTTCAGCTAAAGGAATATTATGAAACTATGAAATGCCTTTTAACGAAGGTAGACTATAAACGATATGAGTGGAAAATCTGTGGAGATTTGAAAGGTACAGCTTTGTTATTAGGAGTGTAACTGGGATTTACAAAATGCAGTTGCTTTTTGTGCGAGTGGGACAGTCGTGCTAAATCGCAGCATTATATTGTGAAAAGTTGGCCAAGTAGGCAGATAGAAATGGATGAAAAAATATTTTACTAAAAAACCTTGTGGATAAAAACAATACCTATTTGCCCTCTTTGCATATAAAGTTAGGGCTGATAAAGAATTTTGTAAAAGGTATGGACCGTGGCGGAAGAGCTTTTCAGTACATAAAAGAAAAATTTCCAAAAATCAACAAAGCTAAGATAAAGAAAGGCATATTTGTGGGTCCCCAAATTCGGCAATTAATGAATGACAGCGGTTTCGATGCGGTTCTACAAGGAAAAGAAAAATTGGTGTGGAATTGTTACAAATTTGTCGTAACAGGCTTTCTGGGCAACAACAAAGCGGAAAATTTCAAAAACCTCGTCGACGAAATGTTGACACCTTATAGTAAAATGGGATGTAATGTGTCGCTAAAGTTGTATTATTTACATTCCCATTTAGATTTTTTCCCAGATGATTTGGGAGCTGTAAGTGATGAGCATTGGGAGCGTTTCCATCAAGACCTTTCAAAGTTGGAAAACCGGTACCAGAGAAGATGAAATTCGAACATGTTGGGTGATTACTGTTGGTTATTGATTAGAGAAGACCCTAATACAGAATTACACAAAAGAAAACTGTGAAATAGAATATTTTATCTACGACTCTTCAATAATATAGTCATTATACGCGTAACCATAGGGATATAATTATACTCATAAAACGCTAGTGTATTATGGATTTTATTCACTGGCAGTGTTTTGTTGGTTGCCTATTTATAGATATAAACAAAACAGAAATTGTTATAATTTCAAACTATTTATTGTTAGAAAAAAAATTTGGACATCGTCTTCAGAGGATCCTTGTATTCCAGGTCTAAAATTCTCTTTGTAAAGATTGTTTACTTTCATTGACTTCTACATATTCAAGAAAGTGGACATCGCCTCTCTCAAGGGTGTCCTCCTCCAAATCTTCCTCAGAAGTGTTAGAATCGTAGATAAAACGTCGTATTCGACTTGTACATAATGGGCATTATTCACTCGGATGATTTACACACTCGCCTTTGGCTTGTGTGTAAACTTCATCCTCTTGAATAATAGCCTACATTATGTGCCCGTTGAATAATACTATTAATGGGTTTTATATACATTTTGTACAATAAAATGTATCTAATTACTTTATCGTTTTATTTCGAGACAAAATCATGTTTTCTCGGAAACTATACGCGCTAGGGAAAAACCAAAAGCAGATTTGGATTCAGCATGAAAACATGATTTAAGATTACCTATTTGTAACTATGAACCAGAAAAAAACTTTCAATTTGTTAATCAGTGTAATTAGAATTCCGTCTGATAGATGTAAATACTTTAAATTCATTAATTTAGAAATTATTTCTAAAGACAAATTACGAGGGCGGTTCAGTAAGTACCCGTGTTTGACGACAGAAGGCGTTCCTGAGGGAAGTTGGTGTTATCATCGTGTGCTGCCATCTATCAAACGACGGTATAACAAATTGCAGACTGATTGATAGGTTAGTTTGGATTTGACAGCCATTCGAGTAAGACGTGTTTCGTGATTTTAGCTAAGATGGAAAAAGAGCAGTATCGTTCGGTAATTCGCTTTCTGCTTTTGGATGGGAAAAAATGCGAGGAGATAAAAGCAAAGTTGGATGCTGTTTATGGGGACACTTCGCCATCTATGACCACAGTTAGATATTGGTTCAACGAATTTAAACGTGGGCGAACATCCGTTTTTGATGAGGAGCGACCAGGACGCCCGGCAGACGTGGTTACCGAGGAAATCATTCAAAAAGTCCACGACATGATTCTCGCTGATCGACGAACGAAAGTGCGTGAAGTAGCAGAGGCCGTAGGTGTGTCGACCGGAACGGCAATTAATATTTTACATGATAAGTTGGCGATGAAAAAAATTGTCGGCGCGATGGGTGCCGCGATTGCTAACGGTGGACAACAAGCGGATGCGGCTGTTAACTTCGAAGCAGTGTTTGGAGCAATTTAAGCGAAATCCGAAGGAGTTTTTGCGTCGAGTTGTCACCGTTGATGAAACCTGGATTCATCATTACACACCAGAAACTAAGCAACAATCAAAACAATGGATTTCTCCCGGTGAATCTGCTCCAAAGAAGGCGAAGATGGTTCCATCGGCCGGAAAGGTCATGGCGACGATTTTTTGGGATGCGAACGGCGTCATCCTCATGGATTTTTTAGAAAAAGGAAGAATGATCACTGGGCAATACTACAGTGAGTTATTAGACAGCTTCGACAAAAAATTGAAGGAGACACGGATGCATTTGGCGAAAAAGAAGGTGCTGTTTCACCACGATAACGCACCAGCACATTCATCCGGAGTTGTCGCCGCCAAACTGCATGAATTGCGTTATGAATTGTTGCCGCACCCCCCGTATTCACCCGATCTGGCTCCCTGCGACTTTTTCTTGTTTCCTAACATGAAGAAATGGCTCGCGGGAAAAAAATTTAGCTCAAACGAGGAAGTCATCGCCGAGATAGAGGCGTATTTTGGAGAGTTCGACAAATCCTATTTTTTGGAGGGGTTAAAAAAATGACAGGAACGTTGGGAGAAGTGTATATTTCTAAAAGGAGACTATGTTGAAAAATAAAAAAAAAAAATTTGAAAAAAATTGTGTCTTCATTTCTAACACGGGTACTTATTGAACCGCCCCCGTAGAAATTACGTATTACCATTACCTTTTTAACTAAGTAATACAATTATCATTACTTTTACTTGTAAAGTAATTTAATTAGTAATGTAATTACCTCTCAACAATCAAAGTTAGTGAAAGCAATAATTACAAAATAAATGTGTAAGTACTGGTAAAATAGGGTGAATAGCAACAGTGGGGTGAAAAGAAACAAAACTTCAAAAAAGTTTGATGTCACTTCACAAGGGGTAAAACTAATGATACTAAGGCAATTCTTTTCACAAGCGTTGGTTAAACACCAATTTTGAGGGGAAATGTTAATTTTTGTGGTCCAGAGGCTTTAAGAAAAACAGTTGCAAAAACAGATGATGACTTCAGCCTCCGAAATGCAGTAAAGAAATTTAAGATCCACTACAGTGTCCTGTATAGATATCACAAAAAGCGTGATCAGGTAAAGAAAAGAGGGGGGCAAACCGTTTTGACGAAACAGGAAAAAGTACTGATGAGTCGCCTTATTATCTGTGCTGACTGGGAATATCCTATCGATTCATGGGACTTTTAGAATTCTGGTAAAAGGATCACTTGATTGTCAGGGCAGGACAATCAAAAAATTTAAAGAAGGTATGCCTGCTCGAGACTTTGTTAACCCTTTCAGAAAAGACACAATTCTGAATTGTCATCAAGATTATGTCAAAACATCAACAGGGCAACAGCATCTATCATTCCAAGCAAAATAAATACTTTGACAAGGAAAGATGTTCCTTCATCAAATATTGTTGACTACGATCAAACTAATCTTTATGATGACCCGAATAGAGGCAAAGTTACAACTAAACGAGGATGTAAGTATCCCGAAAGAGTTATGAACTCTACCGATGTCTCAACATCAGTGATGTTTGCTGTTTTCTTAATTGAGTACGTAACGAAATTCACTTTTAATAAAAATATAAAAGAAGTTTAATTACTAATTCAATTAAATGTTTCCTGTTAATTTCATTTTGTATCTTAAGTAAATTGGGCTTGAACAAAATTGTGAAAGAGTCTCTCAATTTATTTTCAATGTAGATTTTGCTACAAATTGCAAAAAGGGTTTCTCAACTCAATACTTGCTTGTTCGAAGCTCTCGGAGTCCGTTTTTGTTCAGATTCTGCCGATTAAATGGTTAAGACTAAAGTCGGTTTTCTGCGAATTTATGAATTTTCCACGCTCTTAATTCTACTGACTGTAGCAATTATATTTCGTCCTGCGACATAAAAGTTTTTTTAAAATCAACTTTACGGAAAACGAAACACAACTCAAGATAAAGATTTATTTTACAGTTGTGGTAGATGACGAATAGCAAAGTCATCATATTATGGACGTAGTGGATATTGCTTAAAAGTTAGGATTGCAAACAAAAAGATATTATTTATAGATGTAGCAAATACATTTTTCTACGTGAAAGTAACGCTGCTGGTAGTGAAAGCAGTTAAATCTGTATTTGCAAACAAGAACAGAAAGGTAGAAACCAATTACGAACCGGCTTACCGTCATTTTGAATCATTACAGTTACAGGTTTTGTGCACAAGATAGTAAAGGTTATAAGCTAAAATAAATTTAGAATTGTTAGAAATTTCCAACTTTAGTAGTTGCCAGTTGTCTGCTAAACTAGGGTAATCCAATCTAATTACGTCCAGCTCCAGCCGTCCACCAACGAATCAATTATTGTTTTATAAATAAATTATGGCACCATAAATAACGGAGATTTTTAGCTTTGTGCTATCCACCATCCTTCGTTCTAAGGATTATGTTACATTCATTCCGGTTAATAAAAGTCATATGTTAATTATTAGCATTTATTTACTGCCAGTACGCGATTGTGTTTACTACAACTGCCATTGAGTGCGTTTTAATGAACGAGAAACGGTTGCATTCTAGGTAAGATTTGAGCATTTTTGTGGACATCTTCGTAAAAATTTTTGTTTCGTAAATTAAAGCAATGGTCCTTCTTAATATTTAATACAAAAAATCCTAAATTTTAATCAAACAGATGTCAAAAATAAGGTAGGCAGGGTACCGGTATTCACAGATTCGTCTAGTCACCTGCTCGCCGCCTGCCACTGTCGTTCACTAGGTATTCCACAATACTGAGATTTTATATTATTGTTGCTCGACTTTTTAATTTAATTTTGTTAATTAGCACCCACATTTATTAATCTTTCCATCATTTATTGGATGGTTATTATTTTCTTCAAAAAAAAATCTAATTTTAGGAAGTCAACATGTCCAAACAACCAACTTAAAAAATATTTAATTTGCTAAACATGTGATCCGAATAAAGCTTCCAAGAACTCATATGTAGTCATTTAAGAAATAATCATTCCTCACGTTTATACGATGTTAATAGCTTTGTTTCTTAAAGGGCGACTACTAGGACCTTGACGGCGGATTTTTAGTAAATAGCGGCGGATTACGGGGCCAAAGTGTCGGTTTTAACGAATTACTTTTTTTCTCATATAAAACTAATCGTTTAATGACTTTTGACGATTCAGTATGTATATCATTTTAAATATGCATAACTATACAGAAAGTTTCATTGATAAATATTATTTCGTTTTAAATTTAAACGAATTTGAACTTCAAATATTCTTTGGGTGGCTTATGAAAGCACAAAATTTAAATGCTAAAATGTGCGTGTTGGTCACGTTTGGTCACTAGTGGAAATTACACTATGTAACGCTTCACGATTATATAAATAATAAGAATAATTTGTAATAGGTAAACAGGTTGCAATCTATAGTAAATGAAACTCAATTTTCACATGCTGCTTAATTAAAATTACTATCAACCATTGAATGAAATTAGTACTTACCTTCTAAAATTCTGAAACTCTACACAGTCACCGAAAAGGTATTCTTTTCAAACGTTTTCATTATCGTTTATACATAACAATTTCTAACAATATCTATAATTTTGAATACAATATTTTTATAGTAATTAGTTTTAAATGTCACACTAAGGAGATTGCATAAAAATGCACTAATAGTAAAAATTTCTTTGTAATATATATAATATTTCGAAATTTTATACTTTGTCATTAATATTTTATGATGTTGAAGTATCATAAATGATAAGTTAGGTCAAAATTATTTGCAAAGCTTAAAGCGTTTATTATTTACATTTTATTTTTATTAGTCTTTATTTCCAGTTTGTAAATACAGAATTGTTACTTAAAATGATTTATAATTATTAGAAATATTTACTAATTTTATTTTCAGGGTCGCTAGATAAAGATTTCAATTCAGATAAGCTGCCTATACATATGCTTCAGTTTCATAGGGTGACGACAATGCCTGAATTAGACAATATTGTTAATTTGTGTTACTAAAATATTTTATTGTCAATTGTGTGGTTTAAATTGTTGTTGGTGCAACATGAGAACACCTACTAACTCAGTATATGATTGTGTGGTAGTGCATTTATGTAAGATAGTAGGATGGAGGATATAAAAAGGAAATAAAAAAATGATTATTTAAGACACAAATAAAAAATATCTTAGTAAATAAAAACACATCTACATTATACAACGCAATTATTTATTCACCAAATCTGACACTTTTCTTTTGGATTCATTTTAGATCCCAATGGGCAATTAAAGTCCTCTGCAAAAGACTCGGTGTTAGAAAATGGTATGGTTACTCGAAAGCAAGCTGGGGAATGTACATCGGATGGGATTAGTTGTGCTAAAGTTTCTTTTCTAACTTTATTACACCAAGTATTTGCTGCAGCAATCCAAAACATTTGATTTTGGGTGTAATTCAATCCTGGAAGTGTTGGTTCTTCTCCATTTCTCTCAACCCACGCTTGGTAAGCGGCGTAAGCTAATTTTATACCTCCATTATCTGCTATGTTTTCACCTTGAGTATTTAGGCCGTTCAACTGTAATTTTATTATTTTTATATTACTTGATGTCTATTAAAACCTTTAATATTGAGATCAGAGAGATAATAAAGCAATATTCATAGATTAAAATTATATCGAGGTCACTTTGAAAAGTCTTAAAACAATTATGCTTAAGTTTGATAACTTTAATGATATTTATTTCTGTTTTATGAAAGATTTAAGTAGGCACATTAAAGGCTTCAAGTAAGTAACTTGCTATATCAGAATTCAGGGGTTCTGCAAAGTTACGTCATAATAGTATTTCATACTGTTGAGAATGTTTTGCATTTGGCCAAAATTAATATCCCTTTCACAACCACTCATACTTGCGGAACTGTAAGCAAGATAGCCAGAAGACAAAAAACCATTTTAATAACAAACTAGAGCGTTCCAGAGATAATCTTAGTCCGGAAGCGTTTGGACAGATGTTGCTTAATAAGTTATAAAACCAGATATTTAAAATCACACTCACTAAAAAATCATATTTGGCATCTCAAGGAAAAAGAACTTAGAGACTCGTTCCTAATGAGGCAGCTTGCGGTTCAGCATGGAAATGGATCAACTTCAAAAGGTTTAAATATCGCGACTGAGATTTCAACACTACTCGTTCTTGTGGTCAAGTGAGCAGCTTACCATAGTGATGGTTGTGACAAACAAAAGAACGTTAGAGGTCTAAACCCAATGAAAGACAAGCAACATTTACCGTAATATGGGCAGCCATCAAAACTAAACCCTTGTTTTTGAAATCGACTACTAAACAAAAAGATGATCTTTTTGTTCTGAAACGTTGACGATGCAATGACTATCATTGGCGTCACGATTTCCAAGAAGTTCAACAATGAGGTTGTGGTATCTGTATCCTTGCCTGACCACATCAACAAAATCACTGTCTCTATTTCACCAAACGGGGGAACATATAGTTTCATCTGCGCTGAGAACGTGCTGGAACAGACCACACTGACTAATTAATTGAACAGAAAAGAATTCAAAAAAACATTTCTACTATCTTCAATCTAACAATAGTTTCAAACCTGGAAATAACTTGAATAGTCAAACAGCAAGTATGTCTGAATTTGCACTGAATGGCGTTCAGCGCTACGCCACATGTTGAAGAAAACCGGCCTCGATAGGTCTTCACTGACTTGGTGACTTATTCAGCTTGACAACCATGAATTATTGGATATTAATGGGAGACACCACTGATGTACAGACAGCTAAAGTAAATGCTCACCTAAGGACTCTTGGAAACATAAACCTCGTCGTATTCATTATTCATCGTAATGGTGACCAAGAAAAGTAGAAAGTTCCGTTTTTGCATACACCATGAACGTGCAAACAGCTTGACGCCGAATCATCTTATTTGGACTGCAGATACTTTCTGTGACCTGGGATTTAAAGCCGGAATGCCTGTAGAGACTGCTGTAAAAGGTACTGAATAGCAAGTTTAGATTCCAGCATGTGCTGATAACACAAAAATATATTGTACCAGCTACATTCACATGTAATGTAATGAGCTTAAATTCCACAAGCTGATAACGTCTTACACACAAAAGAAAGGACCTTCTCACAGCCGCTGTTGTTCCACCAGTCATCCTCTATCAATTTGAAAAAGACAGTAAAACGAGAATTGTTGTTTATGACATCCAGAGCACCGTCCCAGATAGACAGACAATAACTCTCATCACCAACACTTCGTCCAGAAATAATGAAGACCGCATCATACCAGATTCTACTGTATACCTAGTTGACATTAGTCAACATTCCGGACGACAAAAAGAAACCTAAGAGAAAGGCAAATTTTTCTAACTGCACTTTGAAGGAAGGGGTTCTTTATTAAATTAAATTATGGCAACGAAAGCACAAAAGAAGATTATGCTTCAAACCACACCTTAGGTCTGAGAAGACAAGCTGAGATGCTCTTTTATCAATCAATGATTCCTTTGACTGCAATGCAAATACAAATGCAAACCTGAAAGCCGTAGAATGGAGCATCTGGGTTATACTGTCAGCAAAGATAGAAATCGCCCCCAAGAATGTCATCTTCAACAAATTCGAAGAAACCGACCAGCAGGAAGACATTCTGATCCTTTCTTGGTACCTGCAATTAGTTGCGAAACTACATTTAAAGGTTCGCCGCCATTGCAACCTTGCCTACCAACCTACTGCCCACCAAGTGCAAATGGAAATGGGAACCCTAAAAAAAGAAGCCTTTTAAAACTCAAAGAAGCATGGGTATGGTCACTGTTCGTAGCAGTCCGAAGAACAGAAAAGATAATTTCGTATTCCGTCTACATATTACATTAACAAACAAGAATTCCCTGTCGTAGTGTGGGCTGTAAAGAAATTCGCCCGTATCTGGATAACCAAAGATGAATCTTCCGCATCAAGGCGCACACCAGGTTCCACCACGTCAAAAAAAAGAACGCTCAGTGGATGTCTGAAACGAAGGTGCAACCGCAAAACAAATAAAACCCAGTAATATTTTGTCCGGTTATCAACTCAGCCGCAAGCATATGTTTTCATCCAAGAGGTCATAGATTTGCTGCGACGCTCGTAAGAAGAACTTCCATAACAAGGATGGTAGAAAAGTTTCGTGCAAAAGTGCAGCATAGGAAAGGATCTCTTGCAATCTGATCTTAAAACAAAGTTGCCTGTTCCTGTAGAAATCGACTCTGAGTATTTTACAAACACAATGAGACGTAACACATTCAAGCTACCCAGCAACAATTCCACTGGTCCACGCTTGAACGATAAATCAAGAAGTACGTCCAAAAATATTTGCTGTGCGCCAAATACAAGCGAGGACCTAACTAGCCGAACGCACCGCAGCATCCAGACACTCCCGACGCTTTTTCAAGATTACCACCTGAGACTTTCTGGTTTCGTGTTTTACAAAGATTCCGGCTGATAACTGGTACATCTTTGCCACCGACCTCTTTACCATATGGATCGAATCCTGACCATCCCAGATCACCAATCACCAATACCGCGTATGAAAAAAGTATTTCCACGTTTTGGCTATCTCAAGGGCATTACTAACGATAATGGTTCCTAATGCATTCAAGAAAAATAGAGAGACACCTGCAGACGATGAAGCGCGACGCAGTGGTTTACCACTGCTTACTAGTCTCATGAACATCCAATGGAGAGAAGAAACTTAGAGTTGAAGAAGGTCCTCCGCCTGGTCCACAAGCCCCAAAACCAATGGAAACTGCTGGCTCCGCAACAATTCCTTCATGTGTAAAAACGATATTCCACTATTCAGAGCATGGGGCGCCACACTGCTTTAAACCAGCTACGACGATCACTGAGGCCACCAACATCTTAGTTTTGCCCAAGGGAACTAAGTACTCCACCAGGTTCCCAAGCGGATCGACGACAGATACCCGTTTGCAACTAACTGGGACGGACTCTCCAAAGTCCTGAGACGAGTAGACCTCACGAACCTTTAGATCATCGCCACCTGGGGCCACGTTGCAGCTCCGCCTTCGAAAGAAAATCATCCGTGATGTGTAGTAAAGTGAAGTGTGTGGGTTTGCAAGTGCCTAAATAAAAGTGCAGTAAATTTACAAACAATTTCAACAAACCGCAAAACGACACCTTTAAACTTTTTGTAACTTTAAATTTGTCTTCTCCAAATAATTGTATTTACTTTGTAATATTTATTTGTTTGTTTTCTATAAAGTAAATGATCAACAAGATAAAAAAAATAGAGAGAAGAGAAGGAAACCACGTCAAAGCCAAAAAAAGCGACCTGCATCTGATTTTTCAGTACTGGGGCAAATGTTACCAACCAAGGATCTTATTGTCTGAGGCGGTTCTGATTACAACTCACTTCTAATGTAGAAAAGAAGGATGAATCATTAAACTCGTCGATGTTTTAGTCCAGTCAGTTCAGCCTAACTAAGAAGCCTCTAAGGGAAGAGATCAGTTTGGTCAGCAATAGCCAGCAGCATCTAGTTCCGCCAGAAGCGCTCAGTCTAGCAGCAGTAGGGCACACTTGGAGAAATCGTCGCGTCGGCAACTTTCTCCCAACCTTTTATTTATTTTTAAATAAATAAAACCCAACCTTTCTGCAAATAAAGTGAAAGGACAAACAATACAAAGAGAAACTATCAACGAAAAGATGAAGAATAGGAACAAATAAAATAAAATGACAGACATAAATAGAATTCCTAAAATAAATAAACAAACAAAATCTTAATAATTCTTTTTCTTTAACAAAAAATAAACAAATTACACAGTGCTAGCCAATTTAGAACGACAACTCGAGGAAAGAAGAATCGAAACTGTGAGGCCAGCCTTCTCCAAGTTATCCCGTCTGGTCCACCACAACGCTCAGCGACGCAGTCAGTAACAGTGCGAGGATGACAGTTTGAGTAGTACATATATGGTCCGGAATATCCAAAGTTAAACGCGTAGGTGCCTGGTTTGCGCTTCAGTCCGAACATATTACCGAAGTTACCTCCACTAAGCACCAAGTTGCACACATCACCATGAAATATGGTTTCGGCGTCATAATAGGCTCGCAACGCATCTAAACCAGCAACCAGTTTATCCTCACCACCAAAGATCTGTTCATAAAATGGGTATAAACTGCTATCGCCCATCACTGCTTTTGCGCAGGTTATGTGTCTCCAGATTTGGGTTCTTAAGCTGCTATTACTGATAAAGGTCGGCCACAATCTTGTTCAGGCTACAGCCTATTTCAGCTGTAGAGTGTTCTACTGAACATTTTTTATCTACCATCCCAGAGAGCTACACAGTGGAAATGAGCAGCTAGGAAATCACATTCCTAGGATAGGAACTTCCCATGCTCGATAATTACAACCTTCATCAAAGAGCTCGAAAACTCCCCAAAGCAACAGGGATGACAGCACGGGTTTATAAAAGTTTCAAAGTTTTGGGAACGATATTTGATTCAACTATTACTTCAATCTCCTATTGACATCTCTAAAAAAACAAGTTCTTACTATAAAGCAATCCAACAAATTAATTTTCAAAATAGTAACCAATATTCGATTCACACTAAGACATAGTCTTCAGCTTCCGTTGTTATGTAGCTTCTTATCCTAAAGCGCTTTTGAGAAACTTTTACATTAGGACCAAACATTGTTAACAATAAAAATACCGTTTGAAGTCTACTTATTTTTTACTTTACTTGATATCAAAATGGAATAAAACATTTACCTTCATGTTTGTTGTGGGTTCCTTGAGGTTACCATATTGAGTAGCAAAGCATTTAGCTTTTTGAAGAAAAGCTTTTTCTGTATCCTTAGCCCACCATTCTTCTAGATTTCCATTCTTATCGAACTTTCTACCTTGATCGTCAAAACCATGAACTATTTCATGTCCAACTACATAGCCTATACCACCATAGTTGATGTAACTTGGGCGATCACTTTCAAAGAATACCCCTTGGAGAATACCAGCTGGCAGATCTAATGATATGTAAATTTTGTTTTAATTTAAATATTCGCATGTCTGCATTGCTAAGGTTACCTATGGCGTTTGAAGAAGGGCTATAAGCTGCATTAATGGAAATAGGTGGCAGATGGGAAGATAAATCATCTTTATCTACTAGTTTGCGTAATTTGGAAAACGAATCGTCTTGAGTGAATCTTTGCAAATTGAGATTGAAGAGTAAGTAATTATTAGATGCAACCGTAAGCTAAAATTATGATTGTTAAACTTTAATAATAAAATAAGTGAGTTTCGTAATGATTTACTTTTGTATAAATGTCTTCTACAGCTTTATCATTAAAAAATTCATCACTGTAGGCAATGTGAAACTTCATAGAATCAGCTTTCTCAAATGCTTTACTTTTAGTATTTTCATCCATCCAATCTATTTCTTCTAACGTTTTATTCAATTCGGAATGAATATCCATTACAATTTTTGTAACGTCATCTTTTGCTTCTTTATCAAAGTATTTTCGAACATAAAGAGCTCCAGCTGCTGTATAAAATCTAGGAAAGGAATACAAGAGATTTATTATACTTGAAAGGATAGCACAATGTACCTGCTAACTGCTACGGATGTACATTCTTTCCACCTTGGAAGCTGTTCGGAGATACCAAGTACGCTGTTGAAATACTCTTGTTGTCTGTCTTTTATTTCCTTTGTGAGGTAAAGTATTGTAGAATGTACAGTCCTGAACAAAGCATAATTCGCTTGAACACTGCAAAGAGAAACTTTTAAAGATTTAACTAGTTGGAAATTTTAGCAGTTAATACCGTCTTGGAGTCTTGTTCAATAAACGTAACAAGCCCTCTATGAAACCAGGATTGCTTACGTCTATAATTTCATCTTCTTTGACTTTGACGTCAGGAAGATCTATCACATTATTAATGAAATCTAGCCAGCGTATAGTTAAATATTTCTTTTGAAGTTCAGATATAGCGGTAGGATTATAGAAGGCAGATATATTTCGGCTTTCTTCTATTGGGGGAAGTAACTAAAACACAAAACATAGTTAGAATCATACAACAGCTAACTACTAAAGCTTACTTTGCCCAGTTCTATTTCAAATCTTAAGGCTTCCTTCATTTCTTTTCGAGCAAAACTTGTATCGGCTCCTAGAATAACAGCAATATCAACCATGTAGTCATAATAAGCTTTAACAGCTTTATTTGAAAATCCTTCAAGGTACTCATCTCGGTTTAGGGATAAAACTGGTTCCTCTAGCTATAGATTAAAAAAAACCTTAGTTTCAAGTTTTTCAGCATAGTTCGTATATTTATTACACGAATTTGATGCCTAGATGAATTTGCCATATCTGTTGATGTATAAACATTTAAAAACGACCTAGAAGACAGTCCCATTTTTCTCAATTGATAGGTGAGATTTTTCCAGTTAAATACATTTTCCTTCCAAAACTTATCTTCTAAGACTGGCCACCCACCAAGCGGTTTTAGAATAGAATCTATAAGAGTTTCATATTCATCATTTTCAATAGCTTCCGTATCCATACAAATTTTATAAAGTCTTCTTATAAGCTTGAATGGTTTTAAATCTTTTGGATTAGTTGGTTCTTCCAAAATCCCTTTCAATTTCTTCAAAAAGTTTTGCTGAATGTCTGTATGGGCAGATATTGAAAGTTCGTCGTCTGGTATATTAGTGTTTTGAAGGAATCCTCCGCAAGCAAACTGATAGAAGTCGTCGCATGGATTAACTGATGTATCTAGATATTTTATGATATTTGATGCAGTGTGGACACAGCCCAGTGATAAGCAGACATTTTCTTCCGTACTAGATTCTTCTGAACTGGAAAGCCAAGACAATTTAAGAGTTATAATACTCACTATTTTCTTAATACTTACGATATGCTTTGCTTGGACTTTATAGATTTAATATAAAGGCAGGCAACAATTACAGTGGCCAGTAATGTAATTGCTAATACAACAATAAGGCCCTTTTCGGCAGTTGTTCGTCTATCCCACCATGATGAATTTCTGAAATAAAATATTGAGTTAATAAAAAGACCGCAGAAGAGCTAAAAAGTATGTTACAAAAAAAAAGAATATAAAAACACAAAGTTGTACCATAGTTCAAGGGTTCCTTTAGGGTTTTTGATATATTTTTTTGCAAAAGATCAAAATCTTTTTATTTATCCACATCAAGTGTGAACTAATAGTTACATATTTTTATGGCGTTGGGCGTTTTGCGTTTGTAGAAAATGCTCTATTTTCCACAAAGATACGTTTTTTGATGTGGTGTTAGTCTTCTGTCGGGTATCCAAAAGCAACATCCTGGCTTCACGTTACTTTCTAGTTAGAATGTGCTGATATGGTAGATGGTTTATTGTTAGGTTTTAGAGTTCTTGACAACGTAGAATAATAAAAAGTTTAACTGAAATTCTGTTGGCAATCATGATTAGTTCTGCCGATAACAGAACGTTTATTATGTTCAAAAGATAGCCTTAGGGTTATGAATAAAAGAAAACAAAGTCGTAAGGTTTGACGTAGGTTTTTATTTAATGAGATTTACTTTCTAATAATTGTTTTAAGTAATAATGCAAATGAATGCACTCATCACTTAATGTTTTTTCTTCCAAATCATTCGGATACTTCGTGACTATTTTTACCGTTTGCTCCCTTATTTTATCCGTATTAATCTCAGACAAATTATCGAAGAAACTGAAGTTACTATGAAGCTGCTGGTACGCCTTTCTTCGTCCAGTCAACTCTACACTTAGAATATTCAGAATGCGATAATAAATATTAATTCGAAAATTGTCTCTGCCAGAATAAGGCTCTCTGTCATTTACTGTTGACTCATCTTTATCTGACCGGAGTTTTCGAATTTTTTTACGTCGGGTATCATGCCCGTAATAATTTTTAACTCCAGAAAATAATTTAGCTTGTTCTTCATAATGAGAAAATTGTTTATTTCTCATATCTTGAAGGAATAAAGCAAGAGAATCATAAAGTTGGACAAAGGTTGATAAGTCTATTTGCGGTTGCTGAGGTTTCTTACTAGCGGAATTAAAACGATCTAAAATTGTATTCCAAACAATGACTAGAATCGCTGTTTCTAAACGTTTTAACTTTTTTTTGCAGTCCAGTAGCTTCAGATCGTGTACTTGGTTTCTCATTCGTACTTTCTGCAATAAAATTTAGTGCATCAAGTACACCAGACTATTCTTTCTCTAAAGCGTAACACGCATCGTGTCGAGCAAACCAACGAGTCTTAGAAAGGCATTTGAGACTTACTTTTGTATGCTCCATCAAAATCTCCCAACGATGTGTAGAAATTGAAAAAAGTTATAAAGTTCCTGTAAAGTAGAAAAAAAATCAACTGCTTCAGAGATTGATTCAGCTGCGGAAGTTCCTACTTAATTCGACGAATGTGCAGCACAAGGAACATAATCAGCCAAAGGATTAATCGTTTTAATTCGTGCCTGAACACCTGAATATATACCAGACATGTTACTTGCATTGTCGTACGATTGACCACGACAATTCATTACATCCAGACCATTCTGGGATAAAACATTTAAAATAATATTCTCAATGTATTTAGCTTTATGACCTGTAATGGGTGTAAATCCTAAAAACCTCTCTACTATTTCACCATTTTTACGCACATATCTAATGATAATCGTAAGCTGATCAATATGTGCAATGTCAGACGTAGAATCTACAATAATACCATAATATTAAGCATTTTGTGATTCGGTGGAAATTTGGTTCAATACTTGATCGCATATTAACAATATAATTTCTTCATAGATTGTTTTAAATAAATATGACGTACTTCCACTTCCTGGATGTGCAAAAGATTTCACATGATCAGCTAAGAATGGATCAAATTGAGCAAGAAGCTCTACTGTTCCTAAAAAATTTCCATTATGTGGATTTCCAAATTGTTCCGAATGCCCTCGGAATGACAGTCATCTTATTGCAAGGGATTTCACAATTGCAACAATCCGATATAAAATTTTTTTCCAGTACGAAATCTCTTCAGCAAGCTGTTGTACAAGAGGTTAATCAACTCGTCCTTTGGCTATCTTTCGAGTTTTCAACTGACTAACGTAAGTTTTATGGGAATTTAAATTTTCAAAACTTTCACCACGGGCTTGCGAGTTTCTCCAATCATGAAAACCTTCGCCAGTGAAAGCGTTCGTTTCACTGTTGCTGCTAAATAATAAACAGGAGGCACAAAATACTGATCCCTTAGATTCTGAGTAAATCAACCATGCACGAGGTTGAATCTCTTCGTTTTTCAGAATACGTTAAAACAATTTTTTGTAGAAAATTTTGTTTTATCGTTATATATAATCTTGGAATTTTTAAAATCAGCATCATCATTTTGTGATGTACCATTTGTAGCTATAAAATCCCGTGTTGCTTCATTTAATTCCCATAAATATGGATCTCCGCGAATTGTCTTGTCGTCTGTTCTAAGTAAATCAGGAGTTGGTGAATTAATTATTATTGGAGGATTGCAAAAATTTCTTAAGTGTTTTGTGTAAAATCTCTTCGAATCCCTACTGAAAAAAATTGGTTTTATAATTATCTTTTTATATGAATATTTTTAATATTTTGTTTTAAAATAATATGAACAAAAAAATTTAAATTTCAATAAAATAATTTTATAGTAAAAATAGTATGAACAATAATCTAATACTAAGAAATTAAACGGTATATAGTCAGTTTTCAATACTTACTGTTACTGCTGATGAGCATGATGGATGCTGTTCCTCTTCATGAGACTTTGATGAATTTGAAGCATTGTGGTCATAAAATTAAAGATTTCAGGAATTTTTTTCAATAAAATACCCCTTTCTGCTAATTCTTTCGCTTTTTCTTTACGATCCTCAGCACCGCTGACTTTTTTTCCATTACAACTCATGTTCAATTGCAATTGAATATTCAAAATATAAAAGATTATTTGTGGAAAAATGCCACTTTCAAACGTAAACTATATTTGTTTAAATATTAAAATTGAAATAACAAAAACAGTCAGCCTCACTTCTAACGAACTCAGGTTTAACGAGATCCTGGCTAATATGAGCACAGTTTCCGGAAAAGACGAGCAAATACTAAGAATTTTAAATAGAATCGGTTCCATTTTAAATGTTTCGGGCAATAAATTTGTCAGATTATTATGACTGTCCATGCCATTCCGAGTTTTTCGTACAATAGCGCAATAAAGTCAGCAGGTAGTTCAAATAGGCCAGTACTGGTACCATTTCAAAGAGAAGATTACTCATTTCCTGTAGGCTTTAAAATTCTTCTAAAAACGTTCTTCTTAATAACTGGACAAATACAGTTTAAGCTCGATACAATAAAATTTTGCCCAATGAATGAAAATGACGTGTACCTGTTGGACGAAAGGATTAAGAAATGTTTCGATATACAATTTGCATCTTTGTACAGGACTCTAGGTTCCGCTACTTGTTGAATGCTTAATCAATTTTGAAATCAGTGTGGTGCACGTGAAATATTGAAGAAACATATGTCGTATTATAGCTGTATTATCATCTAACAAGCTATTCAAGGTTATTTGTCGGCGTTTGCAAAGATCAAAGAATTTTTGAAAAGGTATTCTACTTGTTAATAGCTATACGCTGTTTTAACGCTCGAGAGCCTGTTGACAATAAACATATAAAAAATGCACGCACTAAAAGTAGGAGCAACGTTATCGATCATCTTTTTCTCACTTAAATAAACCAAAAGAATTTTCTTTGTCGCGCTCGCAAATGAGAGCTCAAATACATTTTTCCAGAGATGTGTCAGTCATTTGACGTTACTCCATAAAACTCAGAAAATTGAGATGATAAACAATGCCCGTATTTCTTTTAAGGTATAGAAATCTCCCTTTTTGACAGACAAAATAAATAATATATTATACGTTCTACTATTTTTATAGATAGTTAAATTTAATATTCAATTATCATATAATTAACATTAAAACAAATAGCAAATTTTTCAGTTACCGGAAAAATTCCTGAATTTTGAATTTTTATCGTCTCTCAATTTTTTCGCCTCTCAAATTTTGCGACCCCTCAAATTTTGGCGCCCCCTAAATTGCCTTAGCCTAAATTCATCACTGATAAGGAGAGGTTTATTAATCCTTTTTACTCCCAGAAGACACAAGAACAACTCCGAATTAAAATTCGTTTATCTTATAGATTACCACACAACTAAACTATCAAAATCTTCAGAAAATTAGTAAATAGAATTAATTGAAGAATCCCCAAAAATTAAACACATAAGTCTAAAATGAATTGATTTCTACTTCAGTGCTCTGAAGATGAATACGAGGACATCAAGAATGACAAATAAGATATCTCCCGGTACTTACGAACTTCAAGAACAGGCTGGTGAACTAATTCTAATTCCACTGCTTTCAGAATATGTTCCTGATCAATTTAATGAAATATGTATGGCAGAAGCTAGTGGTAATATTAATGCATCACATAATACACCTTTTTACCTTAGTGGAAACCAATATAAGTCTTGCGGAAAACAATTCTCTTTCCGAAACGGTTGAAGATGTGAACAGAGAGCAAGAAGATTACGACGAAAATAATAAGATTCATCAATTGATTTTACGTTCATTGCAGAAAATGTAATTTGTGAAAGAGAAATTTCTATTGCTGAACCGGATGAAATATATAGAAACAAAGAAGTTTGTGGAATCAGTAATAATGATTCAGCGTACAGCCGTACGTTATCAGAAGAAAATGAAGTTACTTCAAATAATGAAGAAACCAATACTAGACCCTCTTGCAGAAAACGAAAAAAGAGACAACAAAGAGATAGTTCTAGTTGGTCAAAGAATATTAATAAAGTGAACTCGAATAAAAGGGAGTTAAGAGACTTGACGGTAAATGGAAATATGATGTACCGAGAAGTGAGGAAAAAATAAAAACACGCTGCAATTATGGCCAAAGCAAAAAATCATTGTAATGACCTTTCAGAAAACAACAGAAGAAAGATATTTAAAAATTTTTGATCAGACAGGTCTTGAAAACAACAAAAAGTATATGTTCAAATGTTAGTTCATAAGAAAGCAGCGAAAGGACGGAGAAACTTAGATGTTGTAGATTTACGAAGAGAATGTTCATTATATTATCACCTACCAATGTAGAACAATGACAAGGGTAGAGTTTGCAAAACCATTGGTGAATGGACGGTCTTAGGCTGGTTAAAAGACGATAACTTGAAAAAGATGCAAATCATTCCAGCAGTCATACAAAGAAGAATGAGATCTTTGTAGAATTCTTCAATTCTTTGCCTAGACTCGAATTTCATTATTGCAGAGCTTCAATGTCCAAGCTCTATTTAGAACCATTTTGGACATTTAAAGCAGAATTGTATCGAGAATACAAAAGAGTACTATGTTCTGGAAATAGTCACCTGTATTGGTAGCATTATTTAACGATATATTTGAGATAATGAATTTAAGTCTATATCGCAGAAAAAAAGACGAATGCGATATAAAGCCAAAAATGTAAAAGATAATGTTTATGAAATGCATATTCGAAATAAGAATCAAAGAAGAGATGGAAAGCAGAATGACAAAGAGAAAGAATTACATTATTACAAACAGAAACTCGTAGTTTACAATTTTACGATTTTCAATCTTGCAACAAAAGATGGTTACTGCTTTGTATGATACAAACTTCAAATATATTTGCTACTATTATCTGCAGCTTCCATTGAGAAACACATCGAAAATAATGACCAACGCTCAGTAATATTATGTAGCGACGCAACGGTTGTACGTATCAAAATTGAAACTTTAATGTTGCGAATAGCCTCTTAAACCTAGTCATGCTAAAAAACATTTTTATTTTTCAAAAATACTTAGAGCGTAGACATACTCAGATACAATGTGATGCGATGCATTCAATAATAGAGAGAAAACTCAAACATAGAAATATAGACGTTCCAGCTGAGTATGTCCAATGTCGAAGAAATCCACGTCGTTATAATATCTAATCTATTAGACTCATGATTGCTTCAAAACAGTTGAAGAATTGCAATCTTATTCTTCTACTCGTCCTGGAACAGTATCTGGAGATGCAGTAGTTACGAATATACGTGCATTGAGGTATAATCCATCAAATATGCTATAGATACTGTTTTATACGAGGTTTGCTCTCTTAATGTGAGCCTTATAGAGTAAAACACATTTTTGGTTTATAAAAAATTTATTATAACTTCTCAAAATATTCCCTATTACAGTCAATACACTTTTGCATGCGAAAGAACCAGTTTTCGAAACATTTCTTCCATATCTCTAAAGGTATGTTATTTAACTCGTTTTTTAAAGCAACGACAGCTTCATCGGCCGAAGTAAAACGCATTCCTCGCAACTTATCTTTAACATGTGGGAACAAAAAGAAATCACTGGGTGCTAGGTCGGGATGACCCATCAATTCGACATTTTGCTCGTTTAAATATGCTGATGTTCTAGAGGCAGTATGTGCACGAGCATTATCATGATGTAAGATAAGCCTTCCTTTCGATCGCCTTTCGCGGGCTTTTTGAAGGTCTTCGGACAAACAAACAATAGTGTACTATTCGGAATTAACAGTACGTCGATCGTCGAGCAATTATCTTCTTATTCCGACTTTTTTCGCGGACAACCTTTGTTGGAGGCGCCTCATTTTGGAACACCCAAACAGCCGACTGTTGTTTTTTCTCGGGATCATATGAATATACACAGCTTTCATCGCCTGTTACAATATTGTATACTAGATTAGACGACCCTCGGGAAAAGCGTTTGAGTATGGCTTTGCACCAATTCACACGACCTGCCTTTTGAACGTCTGATAATTGTGCGGTATCCAACAAGTACAAAGCTTACGTACATGTAGATGATTACGCAAGAAGTACTGATCGCTTTCACATCAATGTTCAGGGTTCCTTGAATCGTCCGAATAGTAACATGACGGTCTTCCTCTATCACACCTTATACAATATTGATGTTTTCCTCAGTAACAGCAGTTTTTGGGCGATCTTCGCGATGCTCATCTTTCAGAAATTCACGACCAAAGCGAAATTCGTTGTACCAGCGTTTTACGGAGCTAATGAACATGACTCAATACCAAACGCATTTTTCATCTCATCAAAACACTCTTGCCTACTTAATCCATGCTTGAAATTGTAGAAGATTACAGCTCGGAAATGCTCGTTATTAAATTTCATGATTTTCCCAAAAGTTGTTTAGTTTAAAGACGTATATCTTCAAAACACCGTAATCTTTTCTCTTGCTGTCATTTACATTAATCTCGCAAAAGATGATGCTCGATGCAATTATACCCTACAATCATGGGTTTCTAGACAGGTTCAACATTAAGAGAGCAGTTCTTGTATTAGATTTTTATTTGCAAGTTTTTCTATAATTTCTTTAGGCACCACACAATATAAATTTTGTTTTCAAGACGACTGGCAAAATCTTCCAAAGCGTAACAGAAAATCTGTTTAGAACGTCAAAATTCCAGATTTACCAAATAAATAAGTATCTAGCAAGACTGAAACTTTCTAAAGCAAAGTATGCAGCATTACAAGAACTGAAAAAAGTTTTAATTCCTGATTATCACAGTTTCTATAATGAGTTGTCACATTATACTGATTAATTCCTATTCCCAATTATTATTAAAGTTTGATGTTTTTGTTTTGTTTTTCTTCTTGTTTTGTTTTATATCTAATTTAACTGTGAATGTTCACTAATGTATAAGTTTAATTAAATTAATTTTTTATCGACAATTAGTTTTTTTCTTACAGACACTAACGGGCGTCTTAAAACACTAGTTGTCTCAGTCACCTATAAAGACAGAAGTAACAGTCGCTGACTGATTTATAATAATAATTATAATTAAAGTGACAGATACATCTACGAGTATAAAAGAAGTTATAAAAGAGATATACGTTTGTAAATCCAATGTTACTAGAAAACTCGTGGTTTAGGACAACCGTTAGATCGTATCACTTTGGCAAATAACAATACAAGGGTGGTCTGAAAAGTTTCCGACCTCAACGTGAAGATGGCAGCACTCGTAAATAAAAGCTACTGAATTTCGTTGTTCATCTGTTGACAGTTACTCACCAAAGTGTCAACCATTTTGGACGCGCAGTTTTTATGTAACAGTCGTTTGAGTGAGTTGATGTGAGTTTTTTTGTGAAAATGGATAAAATCGAGTATCGAGCTATCATTAAATATTTGTTTTTGAAAGGCAATACGCCTTCGCAAATAAAAGATGAGTTGGATTCTGTGTATGGGGACTCTGCACCATCATTTACCACAGTGAAATTTTGGGCTGCTGAATTTAAACGTGGCCGTAAGAGCTTGGGTAACGATGAATGTTCGGGACGTTCAAAAACTGCAACTACCTACGAAAACATCGCCAAAGTTCACCAAATGGTGCTAGACGACCGCCGAATTAAAGCGAGAGAGATAGCAGAGGTTATCAAAAAAACGTGTTTGTCACATATTATATCAACATTTAGGCATGAGAAAGCTGTCCGCGCGTTAGGTGCCGCGTTTGCTCACGTTAGACCAAAAACGTGTTCGAATGAATATTTCCAACGCTCTTTTGGCGCAGTTTAGGCGAAATAAATCCGAGTTTTGGCGCCGATTAATTACTGTAGATGAAACTTGGATACACCATTATACGCCCGAAACAAAAATACAGTCCAAACAGTGGACTGCAAAGGGGGAACCGGCTCCAAAAAAAGCAAAAACTGTTTTTTCGGCTGGGAAAGTGATGGCGACTGTTTTTTGGGATAGTCATGGAGTTATTTTAATCGATTATCTTCAAAAAGGAAAAACCATTACAGGAGCATACTATGCATCATTACTTGACAAGCTGAAGGCAGAACTTGCGAAAAAACGGCCACATTTGCAGAAAAAGAAAATTCTGTTTCACCAAGACAACGCACCGTCTCACACCTCAGCGGTTGCCATGGCGGAAATCCACGAATTACGGTTTGAACTGCTTCACCATCCGCCTTACTCACCAGATCTAGCCCCAAGCGACTTCTTCTTGTTCCCTCATCTAAAAATTGCGCTCGGAGGACAAATATTTTTGTCCAATGAAGAGGCAATCACCTTCGTGAACAATTATTTTGCAGAGAAAAATGCCGAGTACTATTTGGACGGGTTACAGAGATGGGAGCATCGCTGGGAGAAGTGTGTAGTTACAAGGAGACTATGTTGAAAAATAAAATAAAATTTTTAGAAAAAATGTCTTGTATCTTTGTTAGGTTGGAAACTTTTCAGACCACCCTCGTATAAACTCTCTTATCACTTAGCCCAGTGTCGTATGAAAAGTTCTAAGTTAATTTTTTATTGGTAAATGAAAAAAACGCATTTTTTAAATTGTGTTATGCATTTTCTTTACATTACAATTATGCCTAAACCAGAAAGCTTGTTTTGATAGTCAATACATCTGCATTTCAAAAGAGTTTTTTGTGTCTCCTGTGACAACAGACTTACGAGGGTTAGAATTAAGGTAACGATATACAGCTTGGGTTTTAGCAGATCTGCAAAGGACTGATGACTACTTGTTTTATTCGCACTTACTTTGTGGAACTTCATGTACCAATTACACTATAAAATATTAACAGAATACTATATTTTTATTGTTATTAAATTGCTGAAAGCAGGGATTCGGCAGATATAATTGTATGCAATAAAAGTTCGTTATTAAAGACAATTTAAAAAGCCAGATGAAGGAGGTGGAGAAGATTTTAAAGATAGAGCAAGAGAATTTACAGTAAAGCACAGAACGCGATAGTTATAACGGTTGGACAACAAACTTTCAGTTTTACATTGCACATTTAAAAGAAATATGGAATAACCTACACGGTATTTATGAGCAAAGGTCTGGAACATCTTATGACGGGCAGAACCAGAAAAAGGGTCTTATTGCCGGTGCAAACTAAAAATTGCTCAAAACATCGGAGAAGTGGGGGTTCACAAAGCAACTCAACATAAATTGAATTAGATTGAATACAAAAAACACAGTTACAGCTGTGGCAGGTCAAAATCGGTATGGGCGCCAGGAGTCAAGTCAAAGTCGTTGCATTCACTGGTGTGGCCCCTCATCAGAAAGCACTCTATACATACACAAGTAGAACGCCTCGATGGCAATAAATACACTATACACTCAACTCTCCTTAATCTTACCAGAAGAGTTAATGTCTTAATCTTAATACTTTTGTTTAAACAAATCCACAGCGGATTGTTTTACTAGCTTATACTGCAAACCTACACAAAACAATCAAAAGTCATCAATCACTTTAGACCATATTTTTGAATCCAAAACTTTACTGATAGTTAACACAAAAGAAAACTGCTTAATCTGTACGCCATGCACTGGTTCAACTATCTGATTCACGACACCTGTACAATATTATCAAGACACGCATCCATATATTACCTTAAAGGTTGAAAAACACAGAACAAATCAAATACTAAAATACATTCACACTCGACTATTTATTGAAAGATAAAAAAAGGCTTCATAAGAAAACAAGTTTGACAAAAAAAAACAAAAAACAAATTAATATTTATATTTATATTAAAAACCGTGGATATGAATGTAAGAGTATGAACTTTACCGCAATGTCAATAATAGATTTAAGCCACTTAAAATGTAGCAACAAAAAAACCTTTTAAAAAAGTAATAATAACAAAGATACAAGCTTTTGCTACCCGACTTTAAATTAACAAATCGCAAAATTTTCTATTTGACTCACGTACGTTAAAAGACCAATAGAAGCCAGAGGCCTTCATGTAGCAACAAACAAAAACATTCAATTCACTAGAATTTTGACCCTAATTTCAGTTTTAGTCTCGGATATCCGTCGCTGTAAAATTTATATTCCAGAACTACCTGTGTAACTAATAACAAACTACACAAAAAGGATAACAAATAGAGTTATCAGCTTAGGTTTACCTTACAGTTAAACCAACAGTTGATACTTAGTTTTGACGGGAGGTTGCACCGGATTTGAACTCAATGCAGGAGGTAATTTTCTCGCCGATTTGCTTAACGTAAACGGTGGCCGGAATGGTCGATGACCTCTCTTGTGTTTTCACACACGAACAATACATAGAAACGTTATTTTTAAATTTTACGATTCACGGATAATAATCATTGTTCGCTGATAGGCACTTTGACGAACACAATTTCAGAAAACTACTGCAGGCGTTAATTCAAACCAAGATGGCGCCGAAGAAAGGTCGCATTTGTTTATACTGTAAAAGTAAAGCAGTTAATGGTCCTAAGTGTAAAGTTTGTAGTGTGATCATCCATCCTAAATGTGTAGAACGCTTAAATGTTAAGGTTCTTGATGAAGAAAATGTATTGTGCCCTGATTGTGATAAGAAAGATTGCTATAACTTAAATGAAGCTGATAATGCCAGTACTCAATGTGCACAAATAAATTCAAAAGCATTTATTTATGAAATAATTTCATTTTTGAAAAGTGGTGAGTTCCTAGATATTATTAATAATATTGTTAAGGAAGAAACAAAAATATTACAGCGTGAAGTAGCATATCTAAGAGATCAGATTGATAATTTAAAATCAAGCAACATTGACTTAGTGAGATTATTAAGTAAAGATCGTTTATTTGCTAACAAAGAAACTACTTCTTATGAACAAATCAAAGTTAATTCTTCTTCTGATAAACCTTCCGTTACAGCAAATTACGCTTCTGTCGCTGCTACTAAAAAGATTTCGAAGGTGGAAAACGCTACAGCTGTGAATGATTCGTCTGATATACGTGTTAACTTATCGCAGCAATACCATGAACCGGCCAGAATGGTTTCCAATTTTAATAATAAAACTTCTCGTAATAAGTTATATTGGCTCTGGTATTACGAATTCACAATTAGATGAGGGCTTCACCGCAGCAGCAAAACAAGCCAGTAGTTATCATGTACACGTTACAAGAGTTAATCCAAATGTTGATGAAACCAAGATCGAGAATTATGTTACTGGTAAATTAATAAAAATGTCAGATAATGAAAAATCCAGTTCATTGAAAATCAAGGTTACACATCTTAACGCTAAATATCCTGAACACTACAGTTCTTTTAAGGTCATTGCGGAATCGTCTTATTTATCGCATTTACTTAATGCATCCTTTTGGCCACAAGGTGTTGCTGTTCGGAAATTTTATAATGCTCCCGTTCATCAGAAATTAAATAATGATAAAAATTTTCAAAGGGCAATTCCTACGAAGCATCCGACATAAACATATTTTATCAAAATGTTCGTGGTCTTAGGACAAAAGTTAATGAAATATTTACTAGTGTATTAAGTAAAGATCACACTGTGGTTTGTCTCTCCGAAACATGGCTTAATGGGGAAATTAACAGTTCAGAGATTATTGACGGACGTTATAATGTTTTTCGTCAAGACAGGAATCCTAAAACAACGAGCAAAGAACGGGGTGGTGGAGTTCTTATCGTAGTCAAAAAGAGTTTGTCATCTTTTCTAATTAATCTTGATGTAAAAGATCGGGATGAGATATGGACTTGTGTTCATCTTGCTAGTAAAAATCTGATAGTGGGAGTTGTTTATTTTCCACCAAATTCGGATATTTCTTTATATGAAGGTCATCTTCAATTAGTTTCGGAGATTACCATCACTTATCCTGATAGTATCATTTGTGTTTTAGGTGATTATAACCTACCAAAAATTACATGGTATTGTGATAATTTCTGTGATACTGTATGTGATACTTTAATTCCAGTTAATGTACACTCTAAGATAGAAGAAATTGTATGTGATAATTTTGCGTTTTATGGTTTTTTTCAAAAGAATTATATTTATAATCCTAAAAATGTTCTCTTAGATTTAGTATTTTGTAATGTGGATTTTGTAAATATTTATCAATGGTCACATTTAACTAAACCTGACATAAATCATCCTTCTTTTGTATTAAATGTAAAGAATTGTTCTCAGTCAACTCTTACCAATGGTGAGATATTTTATTTAGACTTGAAGAATGCACCATATGAGTTGATTAATAATCATTTAGACAATATTGATTGGAATATACTAAACAATTTTAGTTCAATTGAGAAATCTGTTAATATTTTCTACGACATTATTAATTCTGTTATATCTTTATATGTTAAGTTAAAAAGAGTGCCAATGCAAAAGCAGTTTAATTTTCCTAAACGGTTTGATGATAGTACGAAATCTTTAATTATTGAAAAGAAAATCGCTCACAAACAATTCAAACAGTTCAGATCTCCTATAGATTACAATATATTTAAGGATTTAAGAAATAAATGTAAAATTGCTATCAATAACTGTAGGTTAAATAACATAAGAAGCATTGAGAATAATATTTTAGAAAATCCTCAACGCTTCTGGCATTATGTTAGATCTCAAAAAGGAGATAATTCTTTACCTAACTGTATTAGATATGAAAATTCTGTGGGTTATACTCCGATTGAAATCGCCTCTTTATTTGCAAAGCACTTCCATTCTGTTTATTGTACTTATGATACTTATAAAA
This sequence comes from Ignelater luminosus, assembly GCA_011009095.1. Classification (NCBI taxonomy): domain Eukaryota; kingdom Metazoa; phylum Arthropoda; class Insecta; order Coleoptera; family Elateridae; genus Ignelater; species Ignelater luminosus. The sequence goes on along the minus strand of VTPC01001418.1, from coordinate 9,440 downwards.
GTAAACTTTGGGATAATAATGTAAAAGAAATTGTCGATCTTTGCAATTTAAATATATCTAGAGAAGATATTTTCAATAAAATAAATTCTCTAGATGCTAATTCTAAAGCTGGTCCAGATAATATTCCTGCAGTCTTCTTGAAGTGCTGTGCAAACAACTTAGTTAAATCTTTGTGCATTTTGTTTAATAATTCTTTGAGTAGTTCTGTATTTCCTGAATTGTGGAAAAAATCAAACGTTTTTCCTGTTTTTAAAACGGGAGATCGTTTAGATGCTCGTAATTACCGTGCAATTAGTACTCTATCTGCAATTCCAAAAGTTTTTGAAGCCATTGTTACGGATAAATTGTTTCAATCCGTAAAAAACATTATAATTGATGAACAGCATGGTTTTGTTAAGGGTAGATCTACGCTAACAAATCTTTTCTTATTTACCAATTATGTTCTGCATACTATAGAATTGGGTTATAACGTTGATTGTATTTATACTGATCTTAATAAGGCATTTGACAGAGTCAATATTGAGCGCTTGATCTACAAATTAAGTAAATTAGGTTTACAAAACCCCTTGTTGTCGTGGATCTACTCTTACTTAAACATGCGAAAACAAAGAGTTGTCATTAATAATTCTACCTCCGAATGGTTTAACGTTACTTCCGGCGTACCGCAAGGATCCCATTTGGGACCAATTCTTTTTATTTTGTGTCTTAATGATATAAATTATTCTATCAATTCCAGCAAATTTCTGCTATATGCTGACGATTTAAAACTTTTCATTCGTACTGATGCTGTTGGTTCAGATCATTTGTTACAAGCTGATTTGGATTGTTTGACTTCCTGGTGTAGTGAAAACCATCTGGAATTAAATATTTCAAAATGCAAATCTTTACGATTTTCTAAAAAGTTATCACCTGGTATTTCTACTTATTACATTAATAATATAGCAATAGAAAGTGTTACTTGCTTTAAGGATTTAGGTGTTATTATTGATGCATGTGTTAGTTATGATCAACATATTACAAATCTACTTAGCAGAGCCAATAGAATATTAGGATTTATTGTGCGTCAGTGTACTGATTTCACAGATTTAAGAATTTTAATTATACTATATACATCTCAAGCTCGTTCACTTCTGGAGTATTGCACAACCATTTGGTGCCCATATTATATTACATTAGTAAATAGAATGGAAGCAACACAGAAACGATTTGTAAAATTTTTATGTTACAAGTACCGAATTGATTACTACGGTTACAGTAATAGTGATCTTTTACATTACTTTGGCCTATCTTTATTGCATGTGCGCCGCAATTATTACGATTTATGTTTTTTGTTTAAAGTATTTAATGGATTTGTTAATTGTTCTCAAATACTTCAATGTTTTTCTTTGAACATAAAAAATACCAATTTACGTAATTTACCAATTTTCAATATTCCTTTCCATCGAACTGCGTGTGGTGCAAATTCTCCTCACTGTAGAATATGTCACTTAGCATGTACACATGATGATTTGGAATTCTTTGGTATTTCCTTTAACAAATTCAAGTGCTCCTTAAGAAATGCACTAAATATGTGGCAATATTTTATATTTATATTTATTCTACATTACATTATGTATATGTAGTTATTTTGGTTAATGTTTTAATAAGATTTGTTTGTAAATGGATGTCCGTTAAAAAAAATTATTATTATTATTACTACCAGTCAAAGTTTGTTTTATAACTGTACTAAAGCTAACATCGCACATACGAAGGCAAAGTTAATTGCATACAATTACTGGTTAATACTACTTAACCCACAAAATACAAACTTGAGAAATTACTTCCAACCTCTCGCAAAAACTTTTAAAGTAAATCCGATGAGGAAATCGTAAATTGCTCAAAAACCAATTTTTAATGAGTTTTAATAAACTCTTTAAACGATATAAGTTTTGCGGCGTTTTTTCAATCCGCACTAAACAGACTAAAAACTGAAGACAAGCCTCCCTAGGCGCAACCGTACTAAACCTAGGTAGAATAAGGATAGTGGAACAAACACGCCAGTCTATAAAATCAACAAGTCCTTGCCCGTTGCGACTTGCAGCATGCCGAGACAACACCTTCATAGCTTGCAGATGTCCCTCGAAAGACGAGATCACCCAGGGACCGTGTATAAGCACAACGCACACTCATGCTCGATGTCAATTAGATATAGATTTACCCATGTTAAAAGAAACTTAACTCGAGACGGCGTATTACCGACACAATTTTGCGAAATCTGAACATCGGAAGCGGAAAAGAAATCAAAACCATATCTAGCAATTTAATAAACAGAGATAACTGAATATATTCACAAAATTATTACAACAATTTTAAAATAACATTACAGTCTTGCACACCAAAACTTTCGCAACTATGATATGGAACGTAGCAAAGTATCTATATAGAGTCAAGTTGTACAGAAGCATTTGCAGCCAAGAAATGTAATAAATCTAATAGCGATAACAAAATGCAGAAAAATAAGCAGAACACAGAAAGATGTTCTCACTGTAATAAAGAAGAGCACTAGAAAAATTAATGCAGATTTAGAAGGATGAAGAATGAGAAACAAAATACTACAAAAGCAGAAGTATTTATAGGAAAAGAGAAGTTGCAAAAGAAACTGAAGAAAAGTCTGGGTTTTAGATTCATGAGCAACGGACCACATACCAATGAATCAAATGGTTTGAGAATTATAAAGAGTTTGCAACACTATGGTTTGTAAGGTTTAGTGATGATACGGAAAAGGAGAAATAGTAATCTTTGCATTGGTTGAGCATCACTGGTATAAGAAATGCTTAGAAGACGTTTTATATGTTCCGCATATATTATTAAATTGAACTTATTCTTATTGAGTGCAGTACTGGAAAAAGGTTTTACATTGTCTGCAGATAGTAAAAGTTCTAAATTAATAATAAATGAGTGTATAGTTTCAGAAGGTTTTTAAAAAAACCATTTATATCAATTACTAACTGAAGTGAAATCAATCGAATGCCAAGTTAATGTAAGTGACAGAACATCTTTTCAAGTTTGGCATGAACGTTTAGCACATCAGAATATTGATCATGTTTGGAGCATATTAAAGACTATTTTAGCATCTGATCGAACACTGCAGTTAAAGACAATTGCTTTTTGTCTTCCCATCTAAAATGTTTTATTATTTCTAAATTCATCTGGGTTACTCTTAATATCCGGATTGTGACGCAAATCATGAATCCATTTTGATAGATCCATGTTTTATCTAGGTGCAGAAATCGGATATTTTCATTGGAATTTAGATACTGTAAACATTTTTAAAGAAACAATTGCAACATGTTTTTGTTGAGGGAGAATTTTACTGATTTATATTTGTAACACATAAATTTCAAAATCTTATGCAAAAATGTCCTTCTTCTCTTAAGCTTATAATTTTCGTTATATTAGTCAAACGATCATTCAGGGAAAAATATTGATTTTGAGAGTTGTATTGCCAAACCGGTTGTTGCAAATTCTTTTTAAAGAGTGATTCCCAACAAGTTATTGTTGAGTCGTTTGCCGTAAGCAGAAGATTTCAACTGGTCTGGTTACTGTCGCCACTTTTAATTTAAAACACTCAACTTACAAAGCAAGATTACCAATTTTCACGAATTCAAGCAAAAATTGAACGTATTGAGCGAATGTCAGATATCTTTTATCTTTATATTTGAATTCATTCTTCTAAAATCTTTGAAAGTTTTTATAATTTGAAGTTGTATGTTTTTATTTAGGTATAATCTTTAGCATCCCTCTTCATTGACATTAATAGCTGCAAAATATGAGGAAAACCTACTCTCTTTTTAACAAAGCAAACCTAATTGGTACTAAACGTACGGCAACTTCAAAAAAACACTTCCAACCTAACAAAATAAAAACATGGCCTGTTACGACCCAATTGATTACCAATCGTTTATAATTCCATTCTAATCCGCTAATTTTGCAGAGGTGACATTTTCTACTTGCAATAGATACAATTAACGGTTTTTTTAAATAATTCAATGCGAACAAAAACTAATTTGGGTATAAGGGGCCTTATTTGTATGAGTTACGAGTTATCACAATCTTTTTCAAGCTTTGCTGTCTTATATAAGGGATACTTTCTACATGAGATTTGTACCGTTAAGAGAATTGATAATTTCGAGTAAAACAGCTCTCAGGAAAAATACTGGGTTCCACACGTTAGCAATTACAGATCGCAGATTCAGAAATAAGAAAACTTCGTGTTCCTACTGACTAAGTATTTTTCAAAGTATTAACAAAATATTCAAAACTCTAGGTTTCTTCTCCGAAAATTAGTAAGCATTCGGAAAGCTTTGGATAACAGTCTTGGATGCTGAACGTCATCAGAATCTCCCCAGACTCGTATTGTCTTTCTTCTTTGGAAGAACAATCCTAAGTCATTCTCTGACTATTGGCCAATTTTTTTCGCCTGAATAGTTATGAAAAACTTATAGAAGTCTCCAACTGTTGGTATTTAAAGCGCTTTAGCACTAAACTATATTTTCATTAGTTTATTGGATAAACCTTGATGAGGTCAAAAAATCTTCATTTTTACTGATTTTCCGAGAGAGTTCGTTTTCGAACTGCTTAAGTACTTGAAGTAGTTTTTTTAATTGGTCGCAATAAGAGTTTTATTTACTAATTGAGTACAGAAATTTAAAAATCTGGTAACTGAGAATGTGACAGTCAAGTCTAAAGAAACTTGGGTTGTTAAGCATCAGATTTGTCCAAAGCCAGACTTTAAGAGAATCCCTTGGGTTCCCTCCAAATTTTATAAGAAATTTATTACATTTTCCAAAAGTTAAAAATGCCTTGGTTTCCGTTCTTTGCTATTTACTAGTTTATTTTCTCAATTATTATGTAAATGAACAGTTTACTCTCCATCAGTTGACGTTTGCAGATTCTCAATACAACGTTTTATATTAACATTAGCATTATTTTCTTAAAACAAAACAATCAGACAGGTTACCAGAAATACAAAGACTAAGATTTGAAACTCATTCTTTTCTATTTTTAATGAATTTATTAATTAAAAGGAATTATGTAGGTAATTTTTTATTTTAGTTTTTTCATTTTCTCTACTAATTTTTTGTTTCAATAAAAAATATCTGAATAGCTAAATAAAACGGTACAAAAGGTAAGAAGATCGACCAGAAAAGAATAGTTAATGTTTCAGTTGTAAAAAAATTGAAAGTTTTAAGTAGATTTTTAGCGTTTTTAATCTACATAAACAAAAATTCAAAATGTCCTTTAGAAATCATAATTTTAATTAAAACTATTAAACACCCACCTAAAAACCATAAATCAAACGGATCAGTGAGTTTTGAACCTGTGATTCTTACACTAAAAGGACGCCCATTGTGGCAAAAAACCCTAAATTTTCATTATCTTCCGTAGTTGTAGGTAGGATTTGTTTTAATTATCAAACAAAGATTAGAAATTAATAATCACTTACTTACGAACGATGTGATCTTCGCTGGTGTCGGTATCCATAGTGTGATTATAATTTTGATTATAAAATTGTGAAAAAACTATTCATGAAGCAAACCGTTCTGCACTGTTGCTAGAAAAATTAACACAATTTGTCCAAATTACAACAGCTACTAGATGTACAACATAGTGTAGAACATTCTAGGTTTTTAAAAGCTTGTGCCAACTTTTAGGCTATATTTACTATTTCTATTAATTTGTCATTGAGTACCATTTTCAGTTAAAATTTAAATGGATTATGCGTATGTATAAACTTAATTCAGTCAATTTAGTTGTTTTTGATGTTAATTGTTATAGAGCACTCTATTATCATGTTAACGACTACAGTTCTTTTTTCATCATAGAACGGAGTAATGAGGTGGAAATTAAAGTATTATTACTACTACTGAAAGAAAAAAACTTATTTGTATGAGCTTAATGAATGACATATTCTTATTCGGAAGTTGATAGGTACATGCATATTATTTTTAAAATAAAAAGAGAGACACCCTTTTTAATTTCATTGTTACTTCAATTACTAAATACTTTATTCGACTTTTCATGTCTTTTCCTTTCAGAAATTTCTTATTTAAGATATATTAATATAAATCATAATTCAGTAGAGTAAATTTTCTGTTCAAATCCCCTTAGATAAGTAGATTATAAAACGTATAAAATTATGCAAATAAATAATAAAGCTTCTTTGAAAGTGTTTTAATATAACTAAACAGGTGAATTTTGTTTCGATTCGTATTGATTTTAAAAAAAAATTATTTTCTCAAAATAATACAAACAGGAGTTTACAATTTTTGTTGTTCAATGTTTTGTAACTTATAAACTGCCGCATTATTACATTTTATCTTGCCAAGTAAATTCTTCTTACTTAACATTTTATTATCTACATGTTATAATGCAGCTGTAGCTTTACCTTGAACTAACTAAGCGTTTTTATTTCTTACGCAAAAGATTGCATTTAACAAAAGGTGGTTATGTATTATGATCTCTTATTTAATAATTTTATATAATTCCTCCCAACCAGAGATTAAAAATTAGGGGAAAATTTATTTTTCACTTATTTTTAAGGTAAAACTTCAATTGGTCTTGATATTACAATTTTCTTATAAAACTTTGGAAGTTTGTTATATTTATACAATGCAAAGAAAGTTATGATGGTTACAATTACAATAAAAGTGATTAAAAAGTTTGTTGTATGCAAATATGTAGTAGAATTGTCTTCTTGTGTTAGTTCTTTTGGGATTACATTTAATTTTTCTTTCAATTGTTGTAAATCCGTCTAATTCTATGTTTTCTAAATGCACTTTTGGAAATTCGATTACATTTTTATTAGTTTCTGTAAGATTGATATTGACTGTTGGCAATTGTATTATTTCGTATACTGCATTCGAATAATGGTTTGTTTTTAACAACTTATCACTAACTTGCGTTTCACAATCTACGGGTATCCTAACTAAATATGTTCCTAATAATAGTACATTTCTAACATTCTTATCTGTTTTACAATATAACTTTCCTACTAATTCTTCTACTGCTACAATGATCCATAAATCATTATCTATTTTCTGAACTTTACTAGTTTCTAACAAAAATAACTTGGGTTTACAAGCATTAGTTTTTGAATAAGCGATTAACTGTGATTCACATAAAGAGTTTTCAAAATTAATTCGTTCTGGTGTCTTACAAATAAAATCATTCTTAACTACTTTTTTACATTGGTAATCTGCTGTAATATACTTGGAATCGTGGTATAGCAAAAATTTATGCTGCGGTATGATCACTTGATATTGATCAGTATTTTTCACTGGTAACGGATACAGGTGGTAATAATCATTAGTTCCGTTAAAGGTACTTCTAATACGAATACTATTCTCGTATTTATTTGATAAACTTTCATAATTAATATGTGCTCGAATAATGGCAAATTTGTTTTCGTCGCTTTGAATGGTAACTTCGATTGGTGTATTTTATTTTCAATGAACTGTAGATTCGCTTGCAAATCTTCGGGGTCCATAATTGAAGGGTGGAATGTCTCTAATTTTGCAAAGGTGATTGCATCTTCTAAATTGTCAACAATGTGTAATATTAAATTTGAGATTGCTGACATTTGCAGGAACATGGTGTGTATATTGATTATAGAATCAATTTGAATTTGATGAATTTCATTCTTCTGTACTTCTGCTTCAACTTTTACAATCATAGACTTTAGTATTAGTTGATTGGTTTCTAACTTGGTGATGTTTTTGTTGAATTTATCCAAAATTTGATCGGTGAGTGATATTTGTTTGATAATAGCTTGCTTTTGGTTTTCTTGGTTTTTCTTTAATTCGGCAATGGATTCTTCATATCTTTGTCCATCGGTGGCATCTAAATTTTCCGTTATAAATTTGATAACTGATCCTAAACCATCTATTATTCCTCGTTTTTGTCTGGTGGGTATTAACTGATTTATTTTTCTATTGATTTCTTGAAGTGTGACGTTTAAAAGTATTCGGTAATTTTGAAATTCTTTATCATATTCTTTTCCGTGTTGGTGGGTTTCGAAAATATAATTTATGTTTTGCATATTTTCCTTCAATAACTTGTATTCTTTAATTAGAAGTTTGCATTCTATATCTTTAAGTAAGGTCCAGGTGTAGATTTGATTTTTAGCTTGACCTACTTTATAGGGAAATATTCCAGGGTTGTTGGTGATTTGGGTAATTTTCGGTTCTTCTAAGCTTTTGACGTAGAAGGTGTAGAAACATCTGAAATGATGGGACGACTTAATGAATCTATATGACGTTTGCGTTGCCTATTGTTGGAATCTACTAATTTTACAGTAACTTCGGTTACAGTAAAGGGTCTTTCGAAATTATTTGTGGCTTTACTGCGTTTGTCGACTTTAATCATAACTTGATCTCCTACTTTCGCGGCTGTCGTTCTTTTTACTAATTTACTTTTCTTTATTTTTCTGCATTGATTCTTTTAGGGAATCGTATAAGGTGGTTAATTTATTTTTGTGGGTACTTACATGTTCTTCGTAAAATCGTTCGGTTAGTTGCAAATCAAATGGTTCTCCTGAAGAAGTGTGTCCATAGATTATTTCTAAAGGAGTAAACTTTGTTGCAGAATGGATTGTGTTGTTATATCCAATAATTGCGTATGTCATAATGTGCTTCGGGGTTTCTTTAGGGTTTTTGTTCTTGATGATTTTGTAATTTTCTATCAAAGTTGAATGAACTCTTTCTATCATTGAGTTGGATTTTGGATTTTTTGGAGTCGTTATGTGGATCTTGATCTTGTGTAGATCTAATAAATCTTTCACTACTTCGTTTGCTAATTCAGTTCCTCCGTCCATAGTAATTAGGGTAGGTGAACCGTGTTGTGATATGAAATTGATTAAATTTTCAGCTACTTCAATTGCGTTTTTAGATGTCAGGTGGTATGCTTGGCAATATCGCGAAAATGCATCGATTATTGTCAAAAATGAATTTCTTTCGATTTGAAAAGTATCTATGTGCAAATGTTCAAACGGTTTGTTTGGCGTTTCTGTAACGTTGAAAGGTGTTTTATTCGGATGTCGTTCATACTTTGCTTTTCTGCAGGTTATACAGTTATTTATATAATTGGTGACTTCACGATCTAAGTTTTCCCAATAGTAATTTCTTTTAATGGCTGCACATGTTGCATTATTTCCTCGGTGGTTCATCTTGCCTTCATGATAATTTTTTATCACTTCTAACTTGTCATTTTCGTCGGTTACATGTAAAACTCTTCTGTTGCATTTATACAATTTTATTCTGTTTTGTTGAAAATGAGTTGTCATTATTTCACAAGCTAATTTGTAAAGATTCTCAATTGGAATTACACAGTAATATGTTTTATTAGATTCCAGGTATTCTTTGAAAAATTGCAAAAGGCTATGTCTTAAATTCTGATCTCCA